>JAQIVZ010000564.1:0-60179 GCA_034700945.1 Arrhopalites spinosus | reverse complement strand
AACATACTAAAATATCTTGGTGATCGGTTTACAAGGAACCGAGATAAAAAATCATAATCATTACTTTTTGATCTTCCCTCGTAAAGTACACATAGAATTGTGTACAATTTGAAAGTGTTGATATGACTCATTAAAAGGGGTGTCTGTGGAGGAAATGTGAATATTTGGCATACAGTTTAAAATATTCGGAGAGGAATGAGGTGGAAAGTGGCCGTGTTGAGAGGAGAGAAGAGAGACAATTAGATTACCCAGGAAATTGTCAATGAAAGAGACGACGATGAGGGAGAGGAGGAGGAGGAGGGGGAACTCCATGCGTAGTTGCGTTCACCTAAATTCTAGTAGAAAGAGAGTACTCATACTCATAAAGCATAGTCTCTCCCCCTCCCTCATAGTGGGCTCCTTAAGAGAAGAAAGGAGCCGAATATCTAGGACATGAACGCAAAAAAGCTTATCTCCTTCACGATAGTTTTACTACCTATTCTGCCTTCATAAAATGTGTACCAGCACCGTAAAACTTTACACAAACTTTCCCCGTCTTGTCAAACATGGAAAATGATTTTATTATTTTTTTTAAAAAAATCCTCAACTAACTTGACAATTCCTCCAAAGTAAAATGATCTTTCTCCATTAATTTTGTGTTTTAGAAAATGAATTTTTATTTTATTTCTACGTGAATTCGATTTCAAGATTAAAAAGTAAGAGAAAAGACGTGGGCTTGTTTATGGAAAAAAATAGTCAGAGTTTCTGTGGAGAATGGGGACTTTGAGGATAGTGAAAGTAGACTATGGGGGGAGAGAAAGAGAAAGTGAGAGAAGGAAAAGTTTTACTTTAAATCTGAAAACGTTTTTTTGAAAGAGAATGGAGCGTGATGCTCTCTCCTTTTTTGGTACAGTGTAGTGGTACAGTACACTCGAGGCTGGATTAAGGAGGGGAGCTGAGTGGAAAAGGAAAAGTGAAGGAGGACGATCAATAGAAGACAACTGCATGAACCAACTCTGATGCATGAACCATCAGAGCAACTCGAGCAAAACTCACAATCAGGCCATAGAACAAGACCAAGAGTAGCGAGTAGTACAAAACTACAGCCAACCAACTCGAGTACCAAACGGAACACAATATCATTTTATATCAAGAGAGAGAGAAAGTGGAGAAAGTTACATGTAAAAAAGGAGGAAAAATGGGGAATGTTTACCACAATATCATTCCTTCACACGCTCTTAATTTCTTAAACATTTCCATTTTCTCCTTTCTCTCTTTCTCTTCTTATTCTAAACTTTCTTTTATCCAAATCACTATTTTCATTTATCACCACCATCCACCAAATCATTTTCTTTATTTTAAATTGAAATGCAAAAAAACGTGAAAAGGGATTTGGGACTGGGAATGAGTTTTTTGGCAGACAAAAAATGGAAATATTTTCTCTTTTTGTTGGCTTTCTTCATAGAAAATGAAAAAAAATGTGAAAAATTCTACAAATAATTTTTGAATCATCACAGACAGAGGACAGGGTAGGAGGAATAGTGGGGAAAAGAAGGGGAAAGTATGTAAATAAAATAAAAGAGGGTCAAAAAAAATTGGGGATTTCATATTCATTACAACACTTGAATAATAAATCCTTATAGGAAGAATAAATAGACGTGCCGAGTATGAAATGACTTCCTTATAAAGATTTTAGGTTCAGTAACAACAAACGTCTCATTCTCATTCCATGGAGAAAATTTCAAGAAAAATGAGATGGCTAAAGTTGGGTTACTTGGAAAGGTGGGAAGATTAGGAGAAATCTTATGAATATGGATACATGAATATTGACATGATGAGTCTCCATTTTCATCCAAATAAATATTGAAAGAGCCTCGAGTGTCATGCAATGAAAATTTACTTTTCCCTCAAATTAGTCTACATGACCCCTCTCTCTCTTTGTGGATGAAAATACAAATAGGGAAATTATAATGGTATTACATAATGAATGATACGGCCAGTGCCATTGCCTTCATGAATTATGTGTAGTGTAGAGAAACCACAGGAATTTTTATTCTCCTAGTTAAATTCCATTCAAGACTTTCCTCATGTTGAAGAACAAGAGTCGAATTTTAAATATTTCTTGCTGTTTTTTTACATTTTCCCTCCAAAATGACGTTCACTTGAATTTATAGTCCTCATCATTTTTTGAATTGTTTTTTTTGTACATTTTGTGTTTTGAATAAAAGAAACTGGGAAAAGTGTTCAAGTAGCGAATTAAGAATTAGAGAAGATATTTTGTACATAAAAATAATATACTGACGTATTTTATATGAGACAGTGATCATGACTGCAAATTGGCACTTGATATTTACACTTCCTGTTGATGACGCCTAAAGTTGGTGAGAGCCTGGAGCCGGATACAAGGCTCCATTTCTACACCGGAATTTCTCTTTTTTCTGCAATCCCTTTTTCATGCCCATCCACACTCAATTTTCTCCCCGTCAACTTTCACCCTCTCCAATGCAATGTCCTTAGGCACACACAAGAGAGAGAGAAAAAAAGAGAAAGCGAGGCGGGTGGTTGGAAAATTGGGATGAATCTGAGAGATACTTTTCGAGTATCGGGATATTACTTTGTACTAGAGATATCTCCAAAAATTATTGAGGATCAAATGATCTTCCCTATATGTCCAAAAAAGGGCCATCGAATTGATACACATTACGTCATAGACATATTACTTGGGATGATATGCTGGGAGATGTGGAAAAAGATAGGAAAAACTAGAAATAGAATGAGAGCTACTGGCTACTCTTCGTGCATGTTACGTCCACATAAACAATTGAAAGATATCTGTACCCGTTATGTATGTATATTTATGTAATGGTCAGAGATGCGAATCTCCAGGACCGTAAAATATTTGTGTGGCTATCCACCTCTCTCGTATCCATAGAGAAAGAGAGAGAGAGAGAGAGAGAAAATATATAAAAGTCAAGTCTCTATCCTCTTGTCCATTCTCCAAACTTTTTTTTTTGCTCTTGTTGGGAATGTTCTAGACGAAAAAAAATAATAAAATTGTTTGTGACAAAAAATAAAAAAGAGAAAGTTTCAAATATTCAAATAAAAACTCTTCTTCAATGTACCTCTTACAGACTCTCATACTTTGCAAAACTGTACAATCACTTTCTTCTCCGCAACTGTTTATATTTACACTGTACTTTCTCTTCCGGCTTTTTGCTTGTAATAAGGGAAAGTATCTCTCTCTCTCTAGTCAAAATTATTTGGCACACATTTTTTTAAGTGATCAACAAAGTAAAGTACAGTCTTTAAAACTTTTTTTAGTTATTGGAATCTTACCAAAATAAACTTTCACTATTTTTTGTCATCTTTTGACTTTATCTGTAGTCTTTCAAAATATTTTCAATTGTAATGAAACAATTTTACAATTAATTTAATGATTCAACAGGAAAAAAATATTTGAAGAAAAAGTAATAAAATAAATATAAACAAGAAATCTTAGACTCATCCAAGTAAATGTGGAGAAAGTAAAAAAAAAAGTAGAGGAATAAAAACTATAGGGGGAAGAAAGTAGTAAAAAAGAAAGTTTTTTTTCTTTCTGCAAGTATGTACCAAGTGGAACGGGGCATAGTAGAGATAATGTGAAACTCAAAAGAATACGATGAAGAGTTGAGCAAGAGAAAGTGTGTGTGCAGATATGTACAAATATATTTTGGGCTCCTATTTTATTTCTATACAGGCAATTTAATAGTCTATAGTAGTCTCATATACATGTACACATTGTGGAATATAATGTGAAAGAAAATCGTTTAGCTTTTTCGTGTCTTCTCTCTCTTTGTACTACTGTAGTCGTAGTATGGTTACAAGGAGAAAGTAAGATTGTTTGTAGAGAAAGAGAAGAAAAGGGTAGACCGTTTTTATTCTCATCTTGTTCTTGTTTAGTCTTCCGCGTCGCTTGCCCACAGGGAGACTTTGATGCGAAATCCTATAATGTATAATATATAAAAGATCTCGATCCGATCACGATTCACATCAAGTTGCAAAAGTCTTAATTTCTCTCTCTCTCTTCTGCCCAATACGTACCACTGCCCTCAAACCACAGTCAAATGTCTCCCATCTTGTTATTTCCTCCATCTTCTCTTCTTTTTCTATTTAACTCCATTTCCCTTTAGAACACTTTCTTCCCCTATTTTTTTATCCGTTAAGTTTTTTGTTTGTTTTTTGGTGGTGGCCGATGCATGGTCATGGTGGTAGTTCTTTTTCTTCAATTATTTTCTCTTTTACAATCAATTCATTTAATTTTCAACTTTTCAACTCTAACTCCAGATACAAATATTTGACTGATGAATTCTTTTTTTTCCGATTGACTTGAGACAGAAAATTTTACTTCAAAGAAAAAGAAACTTGTCATTACAAATAAACTGCCCATTTTTATTGTGATGAAATTTGCAAAGGCTTGCAAAAAATGGAATACAAAAAAGCAATTTTTCTTGCTATTGTATTTATTCTGTACTTTTGATAGCACAAAGAAACACAAAAATTAGGAAACCATGTAAGTTAATGCAGAGAGGAAATGGGAGGAGATTTCTAGTTGATTCGCTCTACTAAATTTTTTTAAGAGTAAAAGGATATTTTTTTTTTGGTATGATGACTGACAGTATATAAAATACTCTCTCAATTTATTTTTTGATGACTATAACATGTCTCCCATTATAATATTGCCCGACGTTGGACAGACCGCAATTTGTCATGGACACAACAACCCCCACTTTCCCTATATTTCCTTACATTTACCCATCAATTTTTCAAATCTACACAAAATCTTGAAACATTTCCCTTCCTCATCTATCACCCCGTCCAAGACTTTCTCCTTTTTTAGCATTAAAAAATATTTTGCCCATATTCATTTTTATCAATTAAATATTATGGCATTTTAATTCAAAATAATATTTCTTTTTATTTAAAGAAAAAAAGAGAAAGTAACTTTTGCAAAAAAATAAATGAAAGTAAGAGAAAGCATTGAGTGTAAGGGATAGGATAAAATAATAATAAAAAGTGGGGCAGAAAAAAAGGGAGAATTGAAGCATAGGATGGAACATAAGGATGGAATTTCAGTGTGCCATTCTCTCTCTCTCTCTACGAGTCATTTTGCATTTGACAAGAATAAAGCAAGGCCGGGGTTCAGTACGTGACATGGAACACACACAGTATGGGGTAGGGACTAGAGAGAGAGACCTAAATAGTTTTTTATTACATCCCTTCCTTCCCGATGGCCATATCTGATAACTCTACAAACCAACCCACCGACCAACCGCCGTCAATAATCCATCTTCCTTTCCTCCCTCACGACAATTTACAATTTGTAAACTACAGACTAGCGACATAGAGAGAGAGAACCCCCAAAAAAACTTTCACCATTTCCCATTTACCAAGTTTCATTTTATCCAAAAAGCATCAGCTTTCACCAGTCAGCTCCCTCAGTAAAGAGAGAGAGAGAGAGAATAATTTTGTCATGTGTATAATATAGGAAATGTTTTTTAAAATTACCGTTGTGTAATAGAATCCTTGCTATTAAAACTACTACTTTCTCTCTATACACTTTATTACTTTTACTTGGTCTCCAATTTAGGGAGTATCTGTAGTATAAAATTCTCTATTTTTATTGGATAAAATGTAATGTGAAAATGTAGAGAGAGAAAGCAAAACCTTTTTTCCCAATCAACCATCCCTAAAGTCAATTTGAACAAGCTCATCCTTTCCCCCTTCCACAGAGACTCACTAGAGCTAGACAGAACTAGAGAGAGAGAGAGATGAATCATAATCACGTCAAATTAGAAATTAATCAATGAAATAAATTCATGGCAAGTCCCTCGCATCAATTCTTTTTGTTTGATTTCATCCATTTAATTTTCCCAGGTTAGTGAATCTTCTTCTTTTTTTATCAACTCAATTTTTTGTATACGAGAAAGAGAGAGAGAGAAAGTCTCAAAGATTTTATAGAGTCTATATAAAGTCCATTCATCTCCATTCATTCTCCAAAATGAAGAGAGTGAAAGTGCATGCCTTTCCATTTCCCCCATTTTTGGGGGGGAGTCATGTCGTCATTCCAAAAATTTCATGGACACACAACTTCCTCTCCCATATAATTTTTTCTTCTTCTTTTTTTACCAAAAGGAATATAAAACAAAGGGAAGTGAAATTGGGCTAAAAGAGAAAGGGGGAAGAGAGAAAGGATCCATTGGAAAAGCAATCTCTCTCTTAATAGCCCTATACCTTAATATACTCATGGTAATGTTATATGAGACTCCATACAAATTCTAGAATTATCCCGGATATGCCCATGTGTATGTATGTATACGGAGAAAGGAAATAAAAAGAAGAATAAGAAGAGTTTCTCCTTTTGGCAACTCTAACCGGGAAAAGTCTCTTTCTCTTTTTCTAATATGGAAGCCACAAGAGAAAAAAAGTGACCCCGATTAGCCCCCTCAAACTCACCTCCCTTTAGTTTTCTTCATTGTGATGCTCATAAAGTCTCCACCGAAAATAATTCTTGAGCATTTTCCCTCATTTGGGAGTGGGGCTAGCATTTGGGAAAAAGATTTGATGACGAAGAATTCTTTTTTTCGGGGATTTAGAAATATTCTTGCACGGGATTAATCGGATTCTAAAAGAAGCACTGCATTCGCAAAGAGAGAGAGAGAGGCTGAAGCGATAAGTACCTTGAATTGACTAGTGTGATTTTTTTAGTCAGATTTTTCTGATACGAAAATTCATAAGTCTCACCCTCAAGCGAATGAAATCAATGAAGGAGAAAAGTCAAAAGAGAGACAAGAGCCGTAAACCTTTCTGTAGCCAAAAGCATGTCAGCCGTCGTTCCAAATTTCTCTCTCTCTCCACATAAATGCAAGTGTGAGGATTGTGTCAAACGTGAGTCTCTCCCACGATTCAAGTCCTCTTATAACGTTTTGTGTAAATATATCCCTCCCTTCTTTTAGTATAGAAATGGGGGCTTGTCTTGAAAGAAAAAGTTGCTTTAGATTCTCCCCCTCCTTTTTATATTACTCGTGCTTTCTCCAACATTTGTGACTCTGTGCCATGTAAAAAAGGAAACGTTATACATCCAGCTCATCACTCCTTCTTTCTTTCCTTTCATTTAACTGTGAATTGGGATAATATGGACTTGGATTTTTTTTTGGCTACGTCTTTATTGGGATTTTGGAGAAGAACGTCAGCCTTTTCTTCAACGAGGGACATGGTGAGTAGTCGTCCTGGAGAAATGGGACAAGTCTTGTATAAAAGAGAGAGAGAGAGGAGCTGAAATGTCTAATTTAAATGCATGGGATTCTTAGAAGAGGAAAGAAATTATGGATGTCGAGTGAGACTTAAACTCCTCATAACGGCACAATTTGCTCTTCACTTAGTTTAATAATATATTTTGGGGGGGGGGAGGCACAAGGATCAAGAGAAAGTCTTAAAGTTTCTCTCTTTCTCCAAAAAAGAGGGAGGAGGGATCTATGTGTGTCCAAACACATCAAATGAATTAATGCATCATTTTGACTTGAATAATTTCAAAACTGATGTCACATACAACACTATCATTTTCATCTCATTTAATTATATACATTTATATTATCCCATTATACTTAACCCCCTTCTGTCCAAAAATAGTAAAATATTTAATCGATTTCTTGTTCAAAAAAAAAAATTTCTTTATTTTTGAATTTGTTGACTTTAAGTATAACTTGAGAAATCACGAGTGGTTTACTTTGGATTATTTTTCAAGAAATATTTTATTTAAATTTTTCTACATTTTTGAGTTCCAGCTGCCATAAAAATCAACAAAGAAACTTTAACTTGTCAAAATAAAAAAGTTGTTGGTTCATTTGAATCTTTAATGTGAAAGAAATGAGTGTACTTTTATACTCAAAAGAGAGAGAGAGAGAGTACTTTGGCTCAATTTGTTTATTGTGTGTACTAAAAAAAAGTAGGAATGAGTGGGACTTGTCTTGTTATTTATATTTGGTGAATGGTTGAAAAAAATAAGATATTTAAATTAACTGAAAACAAAGCAATAAAACAAGTAGCAATAAATTGGGGGACTGTAATTTGTAATTTACGAGCCATCCCATCATTTCTAAATTTCCCTTCTCTCTCTCTCTCCTTTAACTTTCCTTAGGAATGTGTACGAGGTCTAGTCAAAATGAAACAATTTACGTCTCCATGAAACAAGAGTTCAAATGGAATTTCTGGCACATGTAGATTCTCTTATAGTTTCATAGACAAAAAAAAATTCTTGTTCCCATTTTTACGACTTGTGTAACGTAATTCCATTTTTTTGTATCCCCCCCCTCTCTCTCTCTTGTCAAATTGGATTTCTTTTATTTTTTGCATGGAGAGGACAGGTACTTGAGACAAGGTCAATGCTATAATAGGGACTTTGAGACTTAAAAAAAAGGGACTCTTGGGTACAGTTTTGATATTTCCAAATGGTACTTTACTATCCTTAAATGTAATTTTCATGCTGATTAATATTACAAAAAAAAGTGCATTAAATACTACACACACTCCCGTACAAAATATATGGATACTTTCACTTCTATTTTGTATAAAAAAATATAGAATTTATTCTAAACTTGGAGACGAGGTGGCTCGAGATCCATTTAGAATTTTTTTTTTTGAGTTTTTTGAAAATTGCTCAATTTCCATTAAATCTACAATAGAATTGTGTCATTAAAGTTTAAATCTTATGGGGGTCAATTTATGAGTTAAAAAGAGAAAGAAAGAAAGAGAAATAAAAGTCGAAAATACATTTTCCATTTTGTAATGATTATTTCACATTTCTCCCCAAACTTTCTCTTTTTTAGTAGTCCAAGTAGAACCAAAGTGAAAGTGAGTGTGCTGTTCCTGTTTGTGGGTATGGAGGATGATTCTTGTGTATAAAAAAAGCCAAGAGAAATTTTTTTTTTGGAATTCAACTCCCTTGATATTGTAATCTTAAGGTATAAAAATATTTATGTGTAGTCTATACGTCATAAAGGAAATCCCACGTTCCTCCCATTATTCTCTTTGCCACTTGCACATTCTTTGGAGGAGAATGGAGGTGGAAAGTTTTTTTTTGGAGAAAAACTGGTTTAAAGTTATGAAGGGAGGGGCATGAATATATAAAAGATTGCAATCAACTTTAATTTTTAAATTCTAACCTCCACCATATATAGCCAAACCACAAAAGTCTCAACTTGAAGTTTTTTTTTTTCATCTCTCAGTGGACCTATTTCCATCCCTCAATCTACTCCCATTTTTACATTTTCATGGTCCACCATAACACCAAAAAATGGAAAACTTCTTTTGATTCTCAAATGTAACACAATGAAAGAGAGAGAGAGGAGAGAAAGTGAATATTAGAAAAAAAAAAGTTTAGTGCTAATTTAAAATGAAAAGGAATAGATAAATGCCCATTTATATACATAATGAAATTCATCAAATTGAACTCGAGTCATAAGACAGAGAGAGAGAGAAATGGAATTGAAACGATTTTTTTACTATTTCATTTACACTCATTCTCTCTCTCTCTCTCTCTCTCTCTCTCTCCTGTCTTATGTCTGTACAAGTAGAAATCCCTATTGTCATCATTGCTTCCAAAATAACCCAAAAAAATATCCTTTTTTTCTACAGGGATATACGGGGGATGGTGAGTTGATGGTATAAAAGTTGAGAGAGTCTTTGTGAATTGTCAGGTCGTGAAAATAAAATGAAAACTTTCTTGTTAGAATTGATGTCAGTCCCTCTCTCTCTCTCTCTCTCTCTCTCTCTCTGTGAATGTATACAAATTAATGCATTTTTGTGTGTCATGTAACTTGGTCTCTAAACTGTTTTACTGTACTTAATATGGAGAGTTTTTTTGAGGGTGCGTACTGATATAACAAGGAATGTTTAATGGTCTTAGATGTAAGAGTGAAAGTTATGTAAGAATGTTATGGGAATGACTATGACTTGTCTTTTTATATCCAATGTCACATGACTCCTATTCTTCTATGGCCATACATAATCATTCTTAAGATTAGTCACTTTCTATCCTCAGTTAAAGTTAAGTGCTTGTAAGTTTTCATCCTCAGTCTCCCAATCCTCCGGGGTCGTATTTTACCCCCCTTTTTTTGCTTTTACAATATTTTTTGTCATCCATTGTCTTTTTTTAAATCTCTTTCTTTGAAGCGGAAGCGTCTCAAAAGAAATTTGATCTTGACACATTTTTGACGTCCTTGTGTGACCCTTGTCATTAAATGGCGGAAAATGTTTATCCCTTTTTGGACAAACTTTTTAAAACTAAAAAAAGAGAACTATAAATACAAACTGTTATTTTATAATCGTAAATCTTTTCTAACTCTCTAAATCTTGATAATATTTTGTCTATAGTCTTGAATACTAAAGTACTACTTTTTTAGTGGTGTCAAGCATGACGTAATATTTCATGTCAAATTTTCATGGTCGACTTTGAGTATTAAATTTGACATAAAATTTCTTCTAGCTCTAAAATATTTAAAATTTATTTAATAATTTGTCTTTTTATGAGGATGCGGACTAAGAGAAAAATCAAAGAAAAGTAGTTTAACATTTCAGAATCTTGATTAATATCTGATTGAGATTCATTAAGATGATTTTTATGATCTAAGGCAAGCAAAAAAATGAAAAAGATTGTTTGAAAACAAAAAAAAGGAAAAAACTTGCTCCTCCAGCTCTAGTTTTAGCTCTCGCAATATATTTTATGCTGACAAGGGAAAATAGTAAATTTACGATAGAGGAATGGACTATAAAAAGGGTAGATGCGAATGCAGCAAAAGTACCTTGACATGTCTGTCGGTACATGAAATGTACATTTGACGTGAAAAGTTTTTTGAGAAAATTGCAAACATTCAGTGGCCCTCTCTCTCTTACCCTATGGGATATCCAACATGATATAAAAACAAGATTGCAACTTTTTTTGGCCAATACTTGTACAAGACCCTCATGCTAAACAAAAAAGGGCTCAAGTGAAGACACCACAGTTGAGTCTTGAGTTGGTTGAGAATGCTGACAGTCCCAGAAAAGATGAAAATTTGTATGTATGTAACTCTCCTGTTCAACCATTTCTATGTGTACTACCTTTACAAAATGTAACATAAGAACGGCAAAACCCTTAAGCATAATTTATGACTAGAAAATTGCGCAACGAATCAAGAATGTCAAGAGAGGAAATTGTTGAGCATAATTTTACCCCAAATATTTTAACATTTTTCTCCCTTTCAATCCCACACCAAAAAAATTTAACTGTACTCGTAGACTCTCAAGAAGAAGAAATATTTTTTTTTTCAAAAATAAAGACGGGAAGTTTTAGGGAGATTGAGATCAATAAGAAAAATATTTTTTATGATTAATTCCCTTCAGTGTTTTTCAAATCACAAATTTCATGTTTGATTTATTTCTACAATATTTTGAGAAGGAAGAGAAAGGATCAAAAAAAGGGAGGGAGATCAAAAAAATGGTTCAATATTTTATCCAGAATAAAATGTCCTTTGTAAAAATGGAGGGAGGCTAAAAAGAATTGTAAAGGAAGAGAAAGAGAGAAAAATAAAGTCCGTCATGGTAGAAAAAAGGAGATGAAAGTGGTGTATAGTAGTTTTCATTAAAATTCTATCTTTTGACTTGAACTCGGTTAACTTGGGATACTCCCGAGACAGAGAGAAAAGGAGACGGGCGAAGGATAAAGGAAAGTCAATAAAAATTCCCACATTCTTTTCACCTCCACTTTTACGATAAGGCTTTTCAATGTTTCCCAGCCTCGGCCCTGAGTCTTTCAAGTAGAGATGGGCCAACACTCGAATTTCTTCATGACTTGTCTCTCTCTGGCTTTGGCTCTCTACGCACTTTTTTTCACGCCTTTTCCAACAAGTTTTTAGTATAGAGTTAAATATACTAAAACTATACACAGAAGGAAAATAAGAAAGTCGTGTCGAGTCCAAGTCAAGTCGAGGAATGGAAATGTTCCCAAAGAGTAATAGACCAGTCGTGGCTTGGCATTGGCAATATCAAAAAAAGGGAGACCAATACAAAAAAAAAAGTTTTCTCTTTTCTCAAAAGTACCCTCACACTCTATTCCCTTTGTCCCAAATTTTTTCTTTTAAGTTTTATTATTTCTTTTGTCCTTGAGATTTTGTGGAAACTGAAAATTATTGTCGAATATTAGTAGAGAAATTTACTTTATAATTGAGGTTTAGAATTATTCAAAATATTATAATGATGAATTCCTACTATGACTATTGGAGTGAGAAATCCTTTAATCTTGTACAAACAAGTCAGGAAATGTTTTTGAGATACAGAAACAGATACAGATAAAGTTACCTATGGAGATGGAAGATGAGATAAATTTTCATGGGAGAGAAGACAAGACCATGGGATTTTGGTTTAAATGAGACCCTTCTGCTGATTTCAATTTGGTTCATTGAGCCACAACTACGAGTGTTAAACTTTTCTCTATTGGAGAGGTACAGGGGATAATGTTACTGTTTTGTCATTTTCTATTTTAAATCTTTTAAAGGAAGATTTTCTATGACATAACCAGAATCCTTTAAATTGTATTTAAAACAACATTGCAAGTTCATTTGTTATTCTCTCTTGATAAACCACAAGCTCACTATTTTGACTGCAATTCAAGAAATCTTAAAAATTTTAATTTTTTTATTACACACCCGCAGGAAGAAAGTCTTCCTTCTCCTTTCAGTCTCTACTTTCCACAGGAATAACTTGATTTTTGGCCAAAAGCCTTTTGGTAAGTTCAAATTAGCAAGTTGACCTACATGTCAAATTGTCAAAACCATACGCTTCTCTTTCTCTGTAATGTAACTTTCTCCTTAAAATCTTATCAATTTTCTGTGGTCTCAACCATTCTTGCTAGTATTCCTAGTGTAAAATTTCTAAAATGTAAGAAAAGTTTTTAAGACAAAAAAAAAGTTTAAAGTTTTTGTCATGAAAATTAATTTTTGGTTTTGTGTAATTTATTGCATTTAAATTAATTTTTTTAAAAATAAAATCACTTTAGACATATTATCTCTCTTTCTCTCTCTGTCTGCACATTACAAATAAATTTCAATAAAAAAAGTGAAAGTAGCGAGTCACTTGATTGGACTAAAGTCGGAAGAGAAAATTTAACAAAAGAAAAGTTTTGAGAGTTTATGTGACCTTTTCTATTTCGTTTGGTGGGATTGAGTGAGAAAACAAGTAAAGCTGACAAAGTTATGCCATTCAAAGAAAAGAAAAGAGAAAATGTTTGAGAGTACAAAACAGAAAGACATAAAAAAGAAAAAAAAATCGTTTTCAAACCATTCCTGTCACCACCAGAATTTTTTGAAAATGCTCAATATTTCTCTCTCTCAACAGTCTCTCTCAACAAGAATTGTAGACAAAAAAGCCGAAAATGTAGAGGAAAAAAACTCAATGACAGAATAAATGAGGGGAGGGGTATACAAGTAAATATGGGAGAGTTTGTAAATAAAAATAGTTCACCTTTGACCTCAAACGTTATAATATACAAAAAAAAACATTTCTTTATTATATAAAACCTAATACCCTCTTTCTGTACTATGCATGAAAGAGGTTAATCCATAGAATGGAGTTTTTTTCTTCATTTTATTTTCTTGTGGTTTTTTTCTCCCTTATTTTTAAAGCTTTTTCTCATTCCCTTCACACAAGTTCCAGCTTAAACAAGTTACAACTTTTTCTCAAAGTAAGGGGCCATCAACCCATTTAAAACTTTTTTTTAAACTTTTTCTCTCTCTCTCTCCGACTTTCACGTCATCGCCTATACATAAAAGTCTTTACCTTGAGTTTCCTTTGTGCCCTACTAAAAAAAAGTCTCTCTGTACTTGAGCTCTCTCTCTCAAAAAAATTATTTTATATGAAAAATAATGACAAAAAAGTACCTACCAAAAATAAGAATTCATGTCTCGAGGAGAAAAAAAAAGAATTTTATTTTCTTCCGTTGCCAAATTTATGAATCACAATTAAAATAAAGTTTAAGGTTTAATTTTTATAAATTTACTCTACAACTTTTATCATTTGTATCTCAGGGATAATCAACATAAATTAAAAGAGACGACCATATAATTCCAATTTAATTGCCTCTCTAGTTCTGACATTTTGAATTTTGAATGCGTCTCAATTTTTGTATAATTTTAATTTTATCTTTTGCAATGCCAAGTATAAAATATTTTTTCAAAAAAACAATTGGGACCAGCTGTGAGCTTGTATAAATTAAATTAAATTTTTATTCGTGAAAAAATGTAACATAAAATACTATCCTCTTTTTTATTACAGATAACAATTATCTCTAATGGGTTGTGTGAGTCATTGTAATATTTTCAAAATTGAGTAATTTGTAAAGATAAATATTTCTGGTGTTTTCTCAAGAGTCAGCCATTTTCTTTGAAAAATAAAATATTTAATAGTGTTGGAGTTGGGGATAAAATATTTTATTTAGTGTTAAACTAAACTCCTGTCTCTCTCTCTCTTGACGTGACATGTATTTTACTAATAGAAAATTACATTTAACTCCGCCAAGTAATTACCAACGTCCAAAGGCCTTTAAAACAAAGTAAAAAAGAGTAGAAAATTTACACATGAAAAAAAGGAGAAGGGATGCCGATGCCAGAGTGAATGTTGACATAATATTTTCACTGTGTAAAAAACAACTCAAAATTTTCTGTGTTTTTTTTCTCCCCCATATCTACATTTTGTTATTCTACAGGATAATAAAAAGCATCTCCTCTATTATTCTACATCTCTAGAACTCTATCTCTGTAAAGAGAGAGAGAAACATTATGGAGAGAAAAATAAGCTTCCGAATCTCCTTCCTCTCCCTTGTTCTCCTGCATGCAATCATTTTGAGAAAAAAGAAGAGAGAGAGAGAGAAGTGGCTCCTGGTGTTCTACTAGTCCTCGGCTTGTTTTTTGTAACTAGACAATTTTCGTAGTACTATCTTAATATGCTTGTGTGTACTCGTATAAAGTCTGAATGGTGTACTCTACATTTACACATGGTGAACGTGAGAGAGAGAGAGAGAATGAAAAAATAAAAAGTTTTTTTGTGTGCCTTTTGCCCGGGTATTTTGGCATCTTCCCAGTCAGCAGCGGCAAGTACCTTCACTCCTCCTGTATCTCTCTCTATTCCTATGTGAATTTAAGTCCCACAGAATAATGCCGCTTGTACACATGGACTCTCTCTCTCTCGTTTGCATACAAAATGTGTACTATTTTCTCAAGACTTTTTTATGCATTTTTATGTAGAGATACAAGTCTGAGAGAGGCGAATAGGGAGATGAAGAAATTGAGGTAAAAAAAATGAATTTATAACGAAACACTCCCTATGTACATGTACAACATACAGGAGAGAGAGAGAGAGTTAATCTTGTGGGTTTTACATAAAGACCTCAAGGATTATTGACCAGTGATGGGAAGATTTTTTTTGTGTGTAATTTTAATTGACTTTTGTCAACTGCTTGTACATTTCAATTTAACGTAATTGTGTGGGACACTTCACCACACACTGTATCTGTCAGGAATGGAAATTGTAACAATTGTGAGACAAAAGAAAACTGTGTGGACATACATGATAATATATATATATATATATATAAAAGAGAGCAAAAGTTGGTCCAGGGACGTCTCTGCAGTTGCAGTTGAAATAACTTTTAGCCATTTTTGACACGGTTCTCGTTCATTTGACAAAAGTTTTAGTGTATCTATGTCTATAACATGTATAGTTGTATTATACACTTGCAGATATTCTACCAAATGCTTTCTCTCTCTCTCTCTCTCTTTTTACCCAAAACTCAAGAGTGTCTGCAGTCTCCTTCTTCTTCTTTTTCCTCCTACTTGGAACCTTTTTCTGGAGAGGGAGAGAAGTGGAGGAAAAAAGTAGAAAAAGCAGAGCTACGAGTTAGAGGAGAGGAAGGCCCACTTTTCAAAAATTACACAAAATTGACGTTCGACCCACAAACTCCAAACTTTTATCGTTTCCTCGCTTCACATTAAATTGAATTGCAGGACAGGGCAGGGCTTGGTATATATACTTTGTATGTACATACATGTTGCAATATCAACGACCGCCCCTCTCTTTTTCGTTATTGTGCAAAAAGACTGTTCTCTCTCTCTCTCTCTCTCTGTCTCTGTCTGGTGTACATGTACAAAAAAAAACAACCAAATTTAGAAATTGAGAAAGCGCGAGATATTTTATCTCATTCCATGGGACACCACCGCCCTTCTTCAATCTCTCTCTCTCTCTTTACAAACAAAATCATTTGTATGTCATTTTTCTCACTTTCTCTTGTCCACCTTCCTCTTTTCTCCATGTCGTAGAGCAGAATTATGAAATAATTAAAAATCCAAATGAAACTCAATCATATTCAAAATCATCCCAACTGTTCTGCCCATAGAATTTATTTTTTTTGGATTTCCCATTGAGAAGGGAAAAAATGTTTAAAAAGAAGAAAAAGTGAAAGTGAATAAAGAATGGGCCAATGAGAGGCATATTGAATCCATCGGCTTTTTCCTGAACAAGTCTTGGATGACATCGTTAAACATAATGCTCATAATGCTATTGCACACTTATGTAAAGAGATTCAACTGTCAACACTATGGACTCACCATAGGAAAAAAAGGGGAATCCACCTTCACTTGCTCAAAAGTTGCCAAGAGCTTTACTTTTTTTGTGCTCAAAAAAATTGGCATATATTGACTCTACATATATTATTATTATAATCATCCTAAGGAGGTTGAAGACGATGTTACACTTCAAATCTTGTCTACATATGTCACCCCCAAAGAAGAGTCTATAATATATTGAACTGAGATCGGAAGATGTCCAAAAAATAATATGGGCAAAGCCAACCCTCCTCTGTCATCACAATGTATACTTTTCTCCATTATTTTTTATGTTGAGACTCTTTAGCTCTGTCTATTATATTCGTCGTCGGTTTTTTTCCTACAAAAAAAATATTCCAACTTATTTTATTCTTGAAATGTACAGCAGAGAGAGAGACGACTTTGTGTCATGGATAAAAACAATTGAATTTGGCTATGAATATAGATAGAAAATATTAATCATGGAGGTTTTTGGTAAACTGGACTTATATTTCTCTTTCAATATATTTAATTGGCTATTCCATATCTATAACATGTATCCCCTACTTATGTACATATACTCGGGGTTTATATATAAACAAGACCCAAATTTTACCCGTTAATCATAATCGTAAAGTATAATTTATATTATGTCATAATGTTATATATGACTTTCCTCGGGAGATAGCCTACCTCATTACAAATACCTTGTCGAGTGTGGAGCAAGGCTTTCTAGCTATCTTATTTTTGAAAAAAATGGGACTTTCTATATATAGAAAATATTATAAGTAGACTATCGTTATTTTCACAAAGTCAGAAAAATGGTTAAAATTTCTCCATGGTTTTTGGTTCTTGAAAATGGAAGGAGAGAAAAGGGAAGAGTTGTTGTTGTTGGGGGAAATGCAAAAAGGAAACGCGGGACAATTATCGAGCCTAATTGTTTGGAAGGAACGTCATTGTGGTCACACGCAAAGCCTACGGCCCTCTCTTTGTTGTTTTTAGTCAGTGAGAGAAAGAGAAAGAGACGACAGGCTTACGAGCACTTTCTCAGGCCGCATATTTATGTTTATTCACACATTCAATCTTTATGCCCCTACTTTCTCTCTCTCTCTCTCTCTCTCCTCAAAATATTGTTTGTGTACACATAAACTGTGGAGCAATCTTTCTAAATGTAAGGGAGGAGAGTCCCTTATGGGAGGCTCTCGACGGGGACGTCGAGTTGCTTCATTTCATCTAACAACTGATCGTAAATGAGAATAGTTTGTGCTTTGATATTATTATTATTATTTACGGAAACAATGTATAGGAAAATGACGCACAATCTGAGTCAAGCACATACCCCCCTCCCTCCACTTTGTCTTTACAAATATCACTTTCACTCTCATGTACATATATACTTGTTTCTTGTGTTGGAGTCATTGGCAAAGACAAAGTTTGGGGTGGGAGCATTAAATTTATATGAAAATTACACTTTGCTTTCTCTCATCATGGTTCGTCGTTAGAGTTAGAGATTGGAGAGAAGCATGAAATTGTTACTAAGCTCTGTGGTCATAAGATATAAAGCTGGAGATGTTGAGAAGGGTTGAGTTTGACTACATGAGTTGTTTAGTTTCTCAAATGTGACGTTCAATTCATATTTTAAATCCTCAAACCCCACAATTTCCTTAAATTTTAACTCTTACATTGCACAGACAGGGACATTCAAATTAAATGGAGGTACTTTTAACTGTCCTATTTATTCTTGATGTATTGTGAAGGAATTGTGAAATTAAATGCATTTTTAAAGAATAAACAAGAATTATTTTGTAAAGTCAAGAGAAAGTAGAGAAAGCGGAATATTTCAGTATTTGACTATGAATTATTCACAAGTAATAAATGGTAGTACAATTGCAATATTTAATGGAGGGAGGAGAGGGGCTATGTCTACAATATTTAACTGTTTCATTTCAAATGAATTTTTAATTCAATTCGAGCAAAAACCCATAAAGGAAATAGACAATACTTTATATACGTAGACGGAGAATATTTTGATCAATAAAAAATATATGAAATTGAGAGTAAACAAAAAATCTTTCTTGTTTTTTTATCTCATTTTTAGTACTCAATGCTCAAATTGCAGTATACACTTATTGATTGAGTACAGTGAGAAATTTGAACAATTGATTTTTAGTCTTGATTCTGTTCCTAATCGGAAATAGTATTTGTAATATAAAAAGGTCAAAAGACTTAATTTTTCTCTTGATTATTTTATTTAAAACTTTTAAAAATTAATTTCAATGCAGTTTTCTGTCACTAATAATTTAAATTCTCTCGACTGTACATTTGAGGATTGGGCAATATATTTAAGAGGGCCAGACCACAAATTGGGAACTCTGAAAATTGCAAGAGCTGAAAATGGAATAGTTGATGATGACTTTTTTGGAGTGTGACAGTAAAAAGAGAATGGTTCAGTGGGAGATGATGAGACTCATTAAAACTGTAAGAAAAGATAGTAATGGGAGGAAGATAGAAGGTATGTATAGTTAATGGAAGAGTAATATTTGAATGAGTTCATTTTGCATGTAAACTGTCAAGAGTTGATCTTTTTGACTTGCTCACTCTAGAGAATTTTGTCATGTCTCTCTCTCTTATATGACGAGTCTCCATGAAGATGAACTTTTTAATAATAAAATATACATATTCTACTTATGTATAATCCACGATCCCCTGTGCCAAAAGAACCTAAAATTCCCCCGAGGAATATTTTCATATGGCTCATTCATCTCTACAGGTACATTACATAATTGCCTCTGTTTTTTTTGTCATGGTCAAAAGAGTATGAATTATGAAAAGGGTACAAATGAAAAAGGGGGGAACTTACTAGAATTCTCCCAGTGGTGGTTTGACCTGAGATGAGTTCGCCAGCCCAGTCTTTGGCTTCGGTCATAAAAGTGCCTTCCTGTAAAGTAATTAGAATGGATCAATCAATTTATTTAAATATGTTCAATAAATTGAAATAAAATGTAACTGAATGTCACACTTACGAACTCTTCCCTTGGTTGTCGGCCAGGTCTCTGACCGGCACTTGCTGATGCAGGCATAGGCCCTCCAACTTGTACGAGTTGATCTTGACCCTTGAGTCCTTTGTCGTTGGGTCCTCCAGCCGCGGCTGAGTACTCTCCACTGTCCTTTCGACAACATATGAAAGCCAAAGCTCGCCATACTAGGACAATACCCAGACCAGCTAGGAACGTACAAATACTGGAGAGGAGGAAACACCACCATTTTCTCTCTTCTAGACATTTTTCTTCCGCCTCAGAGTATTTGTATTCCTCGTCGCACATGTCTCACACGCACCGACCTCTTCCTTCTCTTCCTCCCAATTTTCTTTTCCCGTCTCAATTTCTAGGCCTAAAAAAATCACCCTTCCCAGGAGCCAAAAAGACTGAACAAATTTTCTTTTCTTTTCTTTTTTCTTCTTCAACGACGTCCCTCAAATTATTATGACGTCTTCAAATTCCCTCTTCATAGAGTCACGAGACTATTTCTTGGTCCAAGTCTCTCAACTCTTGGCTCATTGAGACTCTTGAATCAAAATTCATTTGACCTTTCTCTCCTTTCTAAAACTTTTTTTTTAATTGTCTTGTATTTAAATATAATTATTTACATGTAAATGTCAAAGTTCACCATATTCTACTTATGTCTACACATTTGTGTGTGTGTGTGGAGTCACAAAAATCTATTTGACCTTTTGGACGATGGGTGGGTTAGGTAGAAAAAAAAGAAGAATTTTTTTTTCAGCTGAAATGTAAATTTCGTCGAGTTTTATCGTCTCTATTGATTTTGAGTTTGGGTTTTTTAGTAAGGAAAAGTTGAGACTGTGGTGGATGAAAGGAGGTGAGGGTGACTGGGGTTCTTTTTTTGGTGGATTTTGTAAATGACAGTTGCTTGCCAGTTGACGACGTACAAGTCAACGAGACAATTTGCAGCTCGTCACCAATTCCCAGTAACATCATCGTTAAAATCACCATGTAGACAACAACGATTACTCAGCAGAAAACCAACCAAGTAAATAATCCAATCCTCGTTTGAGGTTAAACTAATGGACATTTTCTTTTCAATATTAATTTTCTCTCTTTCTTTTTAAATCAATTTTTTTTACAAAAGAAAAAAAAATGTATTTTTGTCTCAAAAAGAAAAACCCACGCACAATTAACAAACACGAAACCAATCTATTTTTAATTTTTCTTCCTTCCCCAAGAAAAAAAAATTTTTGTTTATCGTCTCGTGACTTTTGATAGACACTTCATTGGCATTTTTTTTTCTTGCTTCTTCTTCTCTTGAATGTTATTACATCACAAATAATATTTCACAACACAAGACGTCACTATTTTCTTTAGTGTCTTTCTATTAAATATTTAAAAATGTCTTTTTTTTGTCTTGTCAGTAGTCCCTTTTTACAAGAGGACTGTGGCCATCTGGAGGTAATTTTTTATTTAAAAAAAAAGTTTTTTTTTGTAAAAATAATGATAATTAGTGGATTATTTTTTAAAAAAAAAGGAATTAAAAATTGTCTTGATTGTCTCAAGGAAAGGAATTGGAATAAGATCAGAGAGAGGGGTTGATTGGACTCATTGAAAGGGAATTTGTATAGAAATGGAGGGAATTGACAGAAGATTGGATTCAAGTCGGTAGTGACAGGGTGGTGGTTGACGTCGTCGTCCAAGAAATCGGAGAGTGTAGAAAACACTTCATTTGATCTCTTGCCTCTTCCCTTTGATTAATGTGTACACACTTGACCAACTTTGTCGTTGTCGTCCCTCTTTCCAACTTTCCATCCCATTAATTTAGTCAATTATACCATTTATATAAATTATAATTATATGTAATCTTCCTCTCCCTCTATTTCCGTTTTCTCTCTACAAATGTGAGACTCCACTCGTACAAATTCTCATGATGATTCTCATCAAGTTCTTCTCCACAATTCAGCTGTACAATTTAATTCACAATAAATTTTATCAACAAATATCAACAAATTTGTGAAGACTCCCCCAAAAAAAATTTTGTGTTGATGACAGACAAGCACAAGAAGAAGAAAAAGCACTTGAAGAAATTCTTGACTCTCCGACACTTCACTTATTTAAATGTGATTTGAAGGAGGAGGAGGAGACAGAAAGAGGAAAGAGAGGGAAAAAGGGATCAGATCAAAGATGAATAATAAAAACTGATTATTTTCGTCTTGACAAAGTCCTCCACACTCATCTCTCTCCTTTGTGGTTGTGTGTGTGTTTGTATTTCTCTCTCTCATTCAATGCACAAATTTCAAGAGACTCACATTTTTGGACATGAGCCTATTCAAGAGTCAAGTGAGGAGAAAAAATAATGAACAAGTTGGAATAATTTTTTTTGAGGATAACACAGAAGAGTGGATTTGATTATATTTTTTTCTCCCTTTTTTTGTAAGAGAGAAAAAAGAGAAATATTTCTTTTTTAGGTGTTGGTAGTGAGAGATACTTGATGAGTCTGTTTTCTTTTGGTAGCGTTCAATAAACGTCTTTGTATGCAGGCCATGTAGGTCGTCGTCTTGGTCCGTAGAGTGTACCTGTTTTATTTTATATATAATATCGTCCACACATTGAACCTAACCTATGGTTCGCTATCTGAATTCCCCCTTTTTTTCACTCTCTCTCTCTCTCTCTCTCTCTCTCTCTCTCGATGAATGTCGAGGGAGGACGTGAGGTAGAACGGAGTCGAGTTTTGTGTCTGTATGTCTGTGGAAAGCTGAGTGTGTGACTATGTGTATGTGTGTGTAGTTGTTCCAGGCTTGTATTTTTTTTGCTTTGAGACGAGGTTTTTTGGGGTGCTGGAATTCCAATGACAGTTGAGCCACGACTGGTTGTGAGGCTAGAGGAAAAAATCGAAGAGAAGGTTCATCCCAGCGAGTTTCTATGGGAACTGGCCTAGACCCAATGAGAACTCGGGCACCGCCCCTTCCCCTCTAATACCCGACCCGGCTCTCCTCCGTCTTTCTCGGTACTTACGGTACGGTACGATGTGCAAAGCACAAGTCCAACTCAAACCTCTCTCGTTTTTTGCTTCTTCTTGTTCTACTCCATATACCCACTTACCTAGTCCTACTCTCTACTCTCTACTATTTTGTATATAAGAGAGAGAGAGAGAGAAAGAGAGAGAGACCGGCCCAATGTAATGCAATGGAGTTATACTCTTCTTCTTTATTCTCCTCTCCCCGAATATTTCTACGAGTGAACTTCTCTCTCTCTCTCTCCCATCTCCTTTTTCTCTGTACGTACTTACCCTTGCTAAAAAGTTTAGAGGGGCAGTTGTGTAGCAAATTTTTTCGCAATTCCTCAACACATACACACAGTCTAGTCTCTCTCTCTCTTCTGTATTATGAAAGAGGCATCACAGCTTGTACTCCAAAACAACTCACTCTCATCTTCTCTCTCTCTCTCTTCTTTTTGTAATAGTTAGACAGTGTCTCTCATACATTTTGTGCGATTGCGAATTGTCTAATTAAAACATTGCCGCAAAATATTCTCTCCTCATCTTTCTCTCTCTCGGTGTCTTCCAACTTTATTTGCGCACACACAACCATCACCGCCCTTTTCAATTTTTTTTCCTTTTGGTTTGTTTACATTTATATATAGAATTTTTTTGTACTAATTTGTTTGATAAAAAATTATGTCTTTCCTTTTGAGCCAAATAATGAGCAAATTTTTATTTTATCATTTATAAACTGTATATTATTATTTGTATAAATTATTTTTTATTGAAATAGTTATTTTAAAGGAGATAAACATTTTAGAATGAATTTATTTGCAATAAAAAAATTATTGTTAAAGATGAGAAAATGACAATTAAAATTTTTTTTATTTGTGTAAAATTAAAGTTAGAAATATTTTGGCTCAAATGTAGGGAAGAGATATGAGGATGACAGAGAGAAATTATTTTAAAAGCTCATGAAAACTGACGCACAACCATCATGGACTTGTTTTCATTCATTTTCAAAAGAAAAAAAAACTTCTTTGTCCTCTTCCTGGCTCCTGCTACTGCGTTCGAGAGAGAGACCATTTTACTTCAGTGAATGAGGTCAGGTTGTCCTTTCAATTCGGATGCCCTGTATACAGTATACAGACAGAGAGAGAGGAAATTTTGCAGAGTCTTATGTATACAAGCAAATAGAAGGCATTGGCTTTATTTTCTTTCCTTGTGGAAGCTTGAGTACCCCCATATGAAATATCCTGATCCATGATATGGAGGAGGGTTTCTCTCGGGATGTCAACTTGAATTCTGTCCACCTCAAAAAGTCTACCCGGCTATAAATAATATATATACATATATACGTTCATGTATCCACCTGCTACTCCCTTAAAACTCAAGTTGAAGCTGAAATCACAGGGTACATATTATATGCAGCTCTGCTTAGCAAATACTCCCTCTCTCTCTCTCTGTAGTATTGCATTCACCGTCATCATTCATCCCGAATTTGGAGGTCTTCCACGCAGCCCGGTTAACTTTCCATTTTCCAAACTTGATAAAAAAAAATTTTTTTTGCTTGGTTTTATTTTCTCAAAAATTTTATTTAGTAGGGCATCACTTTCATTAATTTTTGTAACAAATGTTCGGAGACCTGTCTCTGTGTCTGTACCATGTAAGGTATAGAGCTTAACCAAAAAAAAGTTATAATAAAAAGGTGGGGAATAATGTCTAATTCAGGGGAGGGCGGGCGTCTGAGATAGGAAAAAATGGGAAGAGGATTTACAGGGAAAAAAGGGAAACAAGTCTTAGTCTTGTATTGTGAGTTGTTGAGAAAAAGTGGTCTCTTATACTCCCTTCCATTGAATTACACAAGAGAGAGAGAGAGTTCCATGAAAAATTGCTAGTCGTTCACGAACCTCTGGCAGTTTTCCTACATTAGAGACTGCAATCCCCTCCTTCCTCCCCATCTCTCTTTCTGTCTATGAAAAAAAAAGAATCTTGAATGTGAAATCCTCATGCGTAGACTCCTTTCCTCAACCTCGCTTGCACTCTCTCTCTCTCTCTCTCTCTCTCTCTTGTCGTATCCTTTAGGATATAAAAAGAGAAGCTTTGTGTGTTAAATAATAAAAGTTTGCATGAATTAATAATAACTTTTTTCAACAGAAGAAGAAACAAGAGAGAGAGAAGAAAAATATAAATTTACATTTTCAAACCTCCTCCTTAGCTCCTTCTAACCTACTCTCTTAATATAACAACAACCTTAGTTTCTACCTTAGACATGAGATGCACATTGGGTCTAAAAAAAATTTGGAATTTAAAAGTTTCTCTAGTTAGGTTGTGGGGTGGAGATGAAAATATTTTAAGCGTTTGAAAATTTTGTTTAAAAATATAAAAACTCTCTCTCTCTCTTCTCTCAGATCGTAAGCAGCTGTTACTGTCCATACAGTTTTAGTTTTCGTCGAATGTAGAAAAGGAGGAGGAGGGGGTCTGTTACCGTGTGGTGTCCTTGCTCTTCACTTGATATATAAAATAATTTTGTGCGAAACACACGACAACTTTCCAGTTTACTTTAAGAGAGAGAGAGAGAGAGTTCTGTGTGGCACACAGCATGACATGGGGAAAGAGGAGAGGCTCGATGAATGTACAAAGAGAATTGTATAGGAAGCTTATTATACTGATAGATAGATATATATTTTAAAAGATTGTACACATGAATACAAGTGTAGAGAGACTTGTATTATACCCGTTTCCCCCTTCTTCTTCTCTCTCTCTCTCTCTCTCTCTCTCTTAGAACGTGGCACCCACAACCTAGTTCTTTTTGCAAGATCGATATTCTTATCACTCTGTTCGTTCTATTCCAGAAATAAAGTCCCGCTCTCTCTCTCTTCGATGACGATGAAGCAAAAGGAGAGAGAAAAGAGGGAATTCTAGCCGGGAAAAGCCCCAGTAAAAACGGAGTGGAGTACAGTAGCAAGAGCAGGAGTGTAGAACCCTAATCTACACTACACTTAATGCATCCTAGTCTCCAAGAGAAGGAGGACATGGAGCTTTTAGACGGTGTTAAAAAACCACAAGCAACTCTCTCTCTCTCTTCATTTTCCATTTCAAAATTTCTACACTTGAGGCCAACAAGAATTCAAGTCTGGTGTCTTTGCCATGGAATATATAAAAATGTCTAATATTTTACAATATATCTGTATATCTGTAACACTTGTTTTTTTATATTGATTATCACTAACACAAAAAATACAGGTAGTTTATTTGTCATAGACTGAAGACACCAAACTATATAAGTAAATATATAGAAAAAAATTGTTCTAGTATATGATAGAGAGTAGAGGAGAAAAAAACATAAAGTTTGATGATTTTCTCATAAAATGTATTGCATGCTCAATTCAATTATTTTCTTGGACAGGGACTAAGAGTCTTTTTAAGAAAGGACTAGAGAAGGTGTAGGTAGGTTAGGTGCAGCTGGGTTTTTGTTTTTTGGCCACAATTTCTCTCGTATAGATTAATACTTAAATAGGAGGAAAGGTTCATAATCCATACATCTAATTTCTGTAATATTTCTTGGTCTCCTTATTTTATTAACGCTTTAATTTATCTTTTTCTTGTTTAATATATATAGCAACCACATGTTTTCCCTCTCTCTCTCTCTCTCTCTCTCTCTCTCTTGATGATGATTTATCTCTCAAAATATTCTGGATATTTAGGGGCCCATTTATATTTGAAAAGCCACACACACATCCCCTCTCTGTGGGTCCTTAATGAGTCTCTTGGTAGGGAGATTAGACTCTTATATTCTTATAGATCATGTGCTGACATTTCAGGCAACAGGGTAGATTAGACTAAAGACCCAAAAACATAACTTTTCTCCTTTCATCTCCTCCCCCACTTCCCCCCTTGCTCTACAATCCATGATCCTGTGAACTGAGAGAGAGAGAGAGGGGGAGATTGGGATTGACTTGAAAATTATTGATAATTAATTATACAAGTTAATTTAATTATTCAATGTCTCATTTCATTGTGTTCATGGACGTATGAGGAAGAGAGAGAGAGGGGGGGAGGGGGGTTATAGTAAGTCTATGAATAAAATAAGTGTTAAAGTTTCTCCAACTTGAAAGAGTTGTAGTGAGAGAGAGGAATGAAGAAATGGCCAGCCGGTTCTTTGCCGAAAAAGAAGGAGAGAGTCTTTTTTTTGTATTTGAAGGGAAAATGTAAATGTATGACGTGAATTCATGGGATAGAGGCACTCTATATGGAAAACTCAAGAGGGGTACCTCCGTCCAGAGTTGGTTGGTGGAGTATTACAGAAAGAAAGAATTGAAGCAAGTGCAGGTGGCAATAGTCAAAGACATGAGAGATTCCCATTGTTCATGCTCTTTTCTCTTATACATTTGTACACTTTTCCTTCTTCTTCTTCTTTATAGAGAGAGAGAGAGAGGGAGATGAAGGTATAGAACCTTTTTTGACTAAAGCTTGAATATCCAATGGAGATAAAAGAGAGATCGTGACGTTATTTCGACAAGAGATAAAAAATAGAGAGAAAGAATGGAAGCAAAAGTCAAGAAAATAGCACACAAATATCTATACTCTCATCCACATCCACACGAGACACAAGTCTCAAAGGCTATGGCCTCAAAGGAGGGAATACAACCGGAACAAGAGTTTTCCATCCGAGTCCCGGGCTTCTAGTGACATCTCCAGTCTTTTCCTTTCTTTTTAGTCTCCCAAATTCTTGATGGGGTTCAGTCCAAAACCTACGAGCGACGCTCACATTTCACTAGAAATTTTGTCAACTAGAATTACAAACAATTTTGTTTACTCTTTTTTTTCAAAAAAAAGAAGAAAAAAGGGACAAACATTCTTCTTTTGTTACAGTTTTTCAAGGTCAGGAAAATGATGAGTGACATTGGCTAATGATTTTGGTGTTATACATAAAGAGAAAGTGCTAAGGTGTGTAGGACAATTTTTGAGATTCATTTCTTAAATTAATCCCTTAGCTTTCATTATAACATATAGTACAAGCTTAGAAGGTTGACGTAGGACGTGGTATGGGTCTGTGTGTCTGTATCTGTACTTTCTCCCCCTCCTACTTTCTCTTCTTCCTTCTTCTCAAATGATCATTTTTCATTGTACAATTTCCATCAAGACTCATGGACTATGAGAGAGAGAGTCTATAGAAGATGAGACGGTGTGCGCCATTTTCAGTGTCATGTGTCATTTGAACAAAAGAAAATGACCCCTTGTGTTTTTATTTATCCTTTAGACAGACTAGAAGGGGATTAAGGCAGGGAGAAAGGATCGACATGGATGTAGGGGAGCAGATGATGTTATCTTTATTTTAATCTCCTCATGTGTCTCAATACTTCTTATATGGACGTTGAGTACAAAGTTTAGGGACACCAGCAGAGACAAAACAATGAACGACAATGTCTTGCATGCATGCACATTTATTGATCTCTCTTTGTTTTTATAACATAACCATAGTTAAAGACTTTTTCACATGCAACAAACTCTCCCAAAATCTTTTTTTCACTGGAGAAAGTCTCCTTTCTCTTGTCTCAAAGGATCAAGTATGAAAAACCTCAAATGGTATTAGTGGCAGCCCACAGTGTACACTGGCGTTCATAAATCTTTGGGATTTTTTTTGTGCAAAACCCAAACCCCAAAAAATGTCTCTCCTGTACAGACACAGATAGGACAAGAGAGAGAGAGAGAGAGAGAGAGAGAGAAAGTCGTCAACATGGTGGAAAATGGAGAACAAAAAAAGTGGAGGCTCACATAATTAATTAGAAAGGGGATGATGGAAAGTTGTAGGGGATAATAATATATATTATAATTATCCATGTGCGTTAACTATTTTCTTTTTGTTCATTAGAGAAAACATCTGCAGTGCAGATTTCATGTAAATCGATTGGATGAGACGATGCCCTGTCGTCCATTAAGCCTCATTCCAAGCCCATGTTTTTTCACCCACTCGTTCAATTCAATTGATCGTTTTTGCATTCTACTAAACAGAGAGAGAGAGAGAAAGTTTTGGAGGGGGGGAGCTTGTGCTACATGTTATTTTATGTAAAAGTATGCAAAATACTTCCATGTTGAGTATACAATTTTACATGGATAGTGAAATTGAAATGAGGTAGTCTTTTGTTTGTTTGTGTGTGTGCATACAAAAACCATCATATTTTTGAATTAGATTTTGAATTGGATTTATAAATTAATTTATTACTACACTACTACACAGAATAGGTTGTCCTTTTCCATTGAATACTTTCTCTTGTTGGTGAAAGCATATGTTACTATAAAATAAGGTCGATGCACCATGCCAAGTTTTATAGGAGGAAAACATGACCATGCAAGGGAATGGGATGTTTATTTTAATTATCAGGTTTAATGCAACCTGCATCAGCATGGTCCTTCAAAAAAATGAAATTAATGAGAAGTTTGCGTGAATCATAATCATATTTTTTTATCTTCATTTTACACCATTTCACTCAACATAAACCGACTCTTCCGTTTGATCCCACGCACGCTGGCCGCCACGCATTCTGGTAAAGGAATTAAGACCGCCTGGTGAAATACCTATGCAAAAATTATTTTGTCTTGGATTTTTTTCAAATGAAAAAAGTATTTTTGGGTTTTTCCAAGTCCAAGATTTTATTTAATCCTTTTTTGTATATATTTTAGGAAAGATAAAGAGAAAGCATTATGTATTTATGAGGCACAATATTAATCGCATGAAGATTCGATAAAATAATAATTATCATTATTAAATATTAGTCATATAATATATGTACCTATATTGGTGAAAGTTGACTGGGAGAAAGGCCAAAAATAATTACACTCATTTATTATTATGACCTAGGTTAAAATATTCTATATAGACACACACACACAAGTTGCATGTGTACGAGCTTTAACAAATTTTTTTAACAGTACATTTTGAAATTTCTTCATTTTTTCAAAGGCCGTTATTTTTAAGTATAGAGTAGGCAAGCGTGGTTTGTTAATTAAAAAAATTTTCTCTATAATTTTCAGTTTATAATATAAATTCTCGGCAAAGGAAATTGGCTAGAGAGGTAGGTACATAAGTAAATTATTCCTCTCTCATCAAAATATTTATAAGATCATAGTTTGTACATTTCAAAATTGTTTTGTGAATAAAACTGACACGAGTATCACAGTTTTTAATTAGCATAGAGAGAGAGGAAAGAGACGTTAATTTTATAGAAAAAGGTCAAATTTGACGAAATATTTAGTGATTGTCTTGCAAATTACAATAATCTTTTTTTTTAAATCTCTCAACTTGTTTGAAAAATGGACAACATTTATAGAGTAGATAAAATACATTTTTTTAAAAGCTGGCAACATTTTTAACAGTTGAATCAATTGTTAAAGACAATATATATGTAGGTACATGTATGAAATACCTGAGTCAAAATACAAATATTTAGTCAAAAAATATATTTAAGAGTATTTGTAGAGAGCCAAAAATAATAATTAAGGCGAATCTGGTTCCGGAGTGGCTGGAGACAACAATAATTGAGGCAAGTTTGACACAACACAATCGGCATAGGATGGAGGAGATTCTTGAATTGATGGTTGATCCGACACAGCATCATAATTTGGTAAATCATTTAAATTAATGATACTTCCAACATCCGAAGTTCGTCTTGAAGTATACGAATTATATCCATCTTCATCATCAAGAAAACCTGGATCAATATCATGAGGAACATGAAATGGACTCACATGTATCGAACCAATTCTTCGAGGAGTTGTTCCACCACTTGACCGATGTGACCTCGATGATATTGAACTATTTTGACTTCTCTGTCGACTTGCTGTTAATTATACAAAAGAAAACAACAATTAAATTATTACAAATAATACAAAATATTAATTAAAAATGTAACCTGTTGAACGATTTGAAGACTGTAATTGAAGTTCTTGAACAACTCGAAGAATATCAGCATCCGTTGGTCTTCCAGTCAACTCAAAGTCATTAAATTCTTGTTCATGACGTCGAAAACTATTATTACTACCATAATTATAATTAGTGACGTAAGTCGCTTTGTCAAATCTCCAACAAAGATAGCAACCCGTACAAAGTAAAATTATGGCAACGAGGAAAAACGTAATAAGAACTGTCCGAACAAACCAATTAATATCCATCACATATTATCAAAAATATATAGTCACTTTTCTTTAATATTATTTTATTTAAATAACAAAATAACATTAGTCACACAATAATTAATAAAATTACTGTCTCTAATTTTTTGGGTTCCTTTTTCCACAGGTGGTTCTCTCACAAAACTTGACACAAAATAGTTAAACTAGTAGTTTAGCAATTGTTGACTAAATTTATGTGTAGAAATTAAACTCCATGATGGTAACAGTGTTTGACTATGTACATAACAAAAAATGATGAAAAAATTAAGGAAATTAAAAATCAAGAGAGAGAGAGATTCATCAAAAAAATGAACTTCCCTCGTCGATTTATCGATTTTCCATAAAAAAGGAAATTAAAGAAGAGAGGAGGATGATTGCTTCCAATTGAAAATGCCTGTCTCTACAATATATAAAATTCACGGCAAATATTAACACAATGGAAGAAAAATACGATTGGATGGTTACAATACAAAAAGGTCCATATATTTTTTGGGGTAGTCTGCAATCTACCTGAGTGCTACCCCCATATTTTGTGCTTGATTGACAAAGACTTGCGTGACTAAACTTTTTCATGAGAAAGGAAACAAAGGAAAAAAAAGTACTCAAAAATTACTAGTTTCAAAAGTAACTTGATGCCGTCCTTCTAAAAAGTTAATTCTCCAACACTTTATTTATTTCAATTTTTTTTAATTCTCTAGAATCACGGATAAATGATATTAAGTACATTAGATACAAAAATCAATCTGATAAAATGATAATAAATTTTGTAAGAAGTTCAACAATAATTATTGTTGCGTATTCGGTATTATTTCCAAAAAGGAGCTCTCGTCATTAAGTTTTTTTTATTTAGTACATTTTGACATGTAAGTATTTACAGTATCATTTAATATTTTTTAGATATATTTGTAATTATAAATAATAATTTTTTTATGTTTTCAATAATTGTTTATCTCTCTCTGTATCACTTGTTCTCTAATGTCAGGTCACATTCAGAAATAGAACTAAGATGGACTCTACTGTCATCCTCATCATCGAGTCTTTGAACAGTGGACAGCTCATCATGATTCATATTTGTTGTCGAGTCTTCTAAACTACCCTGAATGTCATTCAGCCTGTACTCTGGAATGGACGAATTCTTGACTAATTCTTCATCTGTTTGTTGAATTTTATTCTCTAAAATTAATTTTCCACAATTCCCCTCAACTCTGCTCATGTGAATTAAGTCAACATCATGATGATGATAGTAGGGGAGTCGACCTCCATTGCATAATTGTGATTGAAAACAATTTACTGTTGTCAAAGGGTACAATTCATTCCTCACATTACGAATCCAGTCATCTGCATTACTCGTTCCTAAAATATCATCACCACATTATTATTTAACATTTAAATTTTATTTTTAATCAGTCATAAAGAACAATGAAAAAAAACAACAAAAATATTATTCAAGTTGAATGTCACCACCTCAGACAATTTATGTGAAAAGATAATCATTATCATTTATTTTGTACACAGAGGAAAAGTCAAGGACAATGAAATAAAAGAAAATAAAATTCTATAAATAAATTCGTGACAAAAAAATGTTTACAAAATTTAATCGTAATGAGAAAGAAAAATGGGAAGAAGGAGACAATAAATGGGATAATTTGTTTTGTCAATAAACAGACCTTGAGTCATGACAAGAAGACTGGCTAATCGTTGAACGTCAAGCTCTAACTGTTGATGTTTTCTTTCGGTAAGCATCATATTAAAAATTTGGAGACGAAGTCGATTCTCAACATGTGAATTACATGTACTACCCGTCATGTGACTCTTGTAGTCAATCAAATTATTATTACTGGAATTCCAAATGGATTTTAGTTGACCGCCATCATTCTCAATATCACATTGAAGTTGACAGTCTGGAGGATTTTCCCCATTCTCTTCATTACTATTTGTCAGTATCGGGCCCGAGCAAATCAACTAAAATTACAATTATTTTTTCAAATGAGAAAAATATTTATTTTTCAATTAATCAGTAATTAAAATGTAAAATTATTTTTTTAATTAAAAAATAATAGTCTACCCGCTTGGACATGTAAAAGAGGAGAAAGACGATGAGTATCGTCAGTCCTATAAGAATCCAAGAGTCTGACATTGAGGACTTTAATGTAGAATAAATTTACAATTGAGAAGGAAGAGGAGGAGTTGTAGACAAGTTGGTGAGGAGACTTGAATGGGAACTGAATCTGACAAAGGAGAGACAAGAACAAATTCCTCTTTAGCATTATTGCCAGTGTCAATGTCACTAAAAGTGATGATGACTCACTCCATTTGTCATTTAATTCTCTCTGTCTCTTTAATTTTTCACTGATCACAATGATCACAGTCAAAAAATAAATGTTTTCACTTTATTCTTGGCACTATGAAACATTGTTGACTTGTTTTTTTAAAAAAAAGTCAGGGAGAGAGAGACTAGACCAAAGATGAAAAATATGTTGAATTTTATTCTCCCAACTCTTAAATTTTACAATTGTGATAGTAATGACCCGAGATTTATGTCAATTAGAGAATCACTGCACAGGGATTCCTCCCCAAAAAATAGATTTTTTCTCTTAAATTCCACAATCTCGCCCACACACATGATCTTCCCCCGTAAATCTTGTCTTTCTCAGACTTCTCTCCTTTTATTTTTGATATCAAAAGGAGGATGAGGACTCTCACACAAAAAAAAAGTTGTGGGGGTTGTTTAGTAAATGTTTTTTTTTGTTTGTTATTTAAAGGGGAGGGCAAAAAAAATCCTCGTTAAAAAAGAGTCTTCTCAATTTCAGCACACTCTCAACCAGAGTAAAATTGAAGAGGATTGAGTAGGGAGGACGACGTGTGGTAAATTGTACAGTCTTATACACGAGACTGAGTGAAAGAGAGAGAGAGAGATTGAGCCAGGGAAAAAGGGTTTTAGCGTGAGAGAGAAGATAGAAGAGAGCAAATAACTGAAAATCGATTGATTTTTTACCCGGGGAAATTGAGGCGTGGCTGCATAGTTTTCCTTGTCTCTTCGTCTTCTTCTTCTCTCTCTCTCTCTTTTTCTCATCTCTGTTCTCTGTCGACGTTCCGGATGACGAAAGTTTATGTTGATCGTATCGTTGGCATTTTCCAACCATTTAGTCAACGCATTTTTTCCAGTCTTTTTTTTCTTTTCTTTCTTTCTCACATGTCTCACTTCTCATACCTTTCGTGTTTTATGAGATGTGATAAATTTTCTAATAGACAAGTTCTTCTTCTTCTTGGTCTTTTCTCTAAAACTTTTTCTTGTGTGTTCAATTCTTTGACATGTTGACAGGGGAATATAGGGTTTGACTTTTAGGTATAAATCAAAAAATTCCATTGATTCTTCTAACTTTGACTTTCTTTATACATTTTTTTTGTGCAGATATGAGTATGATGATGAGTACAAATTTCTTTTGATCTTTTCTCTCTTCTTCTTCTTCTTTCTCTTTCGGCTAAAAAAAAATTATTGGCATTGGCATGTATCCACTCAAGTCTCAAGTGACTTTTTAGTATATTTTTTTCTATTCTTTACTTTACGGCTACTTGCCTTTAACTTTGAAGTATCCAGATTTTTCCACCTTTTGTAGTTTTGGAATAATTTGAAAGAATTTGAAGAATTTACACTGTACATTTCTTGAATTACTCAATAAATTCAATAGTGCTAAAAGCTATTTGATGTTCTTCTTCTCCTTCTTCCCCTTTTTATTCTCGACTGCCTTTTGTCAGAATTCTTTCTCTCTTTCTTCTCACTTTTGCCGATGTGTTGGAGAGCATAAGGGAATGAATGTAATAGGATTAAATAACATTAACCATTTATTCCCATGCTAAATGTCTGCCCCTATCAAATTGACGTTTGGAGAGAAGAAAAAAAACCCTTTTTGTAGAAATAAAACATGTTAGTACGAATATATATATTCATTTAACGATACTACTCTTTAACTGTTTTCACCAGTAAAATAAAAATGGTGTAGGGTCTATCTACTAAAATGTACTTTTTTTTTCAATCCAATTATTTATTTTGTACCATCTTTTCCTTTGAAATGACGTCTCTCTAATCCCCTTGAAAATAAAATGAATTGAATTATATGACTTTTTATTTTATTCCCTTCATTGTAGCCAATTATCCTCACAATTGACTTTGAAAATTTCAATTAATTTGGGTTAAAGAAAAAATTTCAATTATTTTTTTCACCAGTACTCGTAGTAGTCACTTCCTATTTAAGTTTAAGAGTTTGAGATCAAATTTTCTCCATGTTTATTAGACTTGGACCACAACTTATGTGTGGCACTCTCAAGAGACAAATTCCTGGGATGTTTTTTCACTTTGCGGAAAATGAAGAGCGTTTTTGAATTGTCATCTTTGAGTATTTTTATATTAGACAAGAATTTTGAAAGGGAGAGATGAAAAGAAGATAGTTTGCTCATACTTAAAAATTCTCTACATATTTTTTTGTGTGTCAAGTTGAGGATTCGGAGGAGGAGGTAAAAAACACAAGAAAATGTTTTGCTATTTGACTCAGACTGATAGAATCATCATCTCTCAGTTATTGAAGATGAGTCTCGAAAGCCAGATCCTCTCATGATCTTGGAACGTACCGACAAATTTCTTGCTGTATCTTGTTACTCATACTTGTGTAGTATGTACATATCAAGTTTCTTTTCAGATTATTTTTGCAAGAAATAATCTTTCAAATTTTGTGAAGTTTAGTTACAGTCACAGTCTCAACTTTTTATTTTTTCCAAAATTCAATTAGAAATATTTTTGGCAACTTGATTTAGTGAGAAAAAAGTAATTAGAGCAGTTATGAGTGTCAAAAGAAAGATTTCAGGTTGTGGAATCTCCAAATTGATTGAGGATGAAGAATCTACAGGGGATGTAAGAAATTCTATAAATTAATATTTTTTAAAAATATTTAATAAAAAAATATTTTAAAAATAATTTAATTTTAATTTTAATTATTTCAGAACTCTGTCTGTGCCTTCTGTTCGGAGCCGGCATCAAAAGTATGTGACAATTGTCGTCTCGTAAAATATTGTAGCGTGGATCACCAAAAGGAGGATTGGAAAGAACATCGCAAAATTTGTTGTCCATTCAGTGTCCACTATTCGGATGAGTTGGGACGATATTTAGTAGCGTCTCGTGATCTGGAAGAAAGATCTTTAATCATTCGTGAAGCTCCCTTTGCATTTTCTCCTTATGACACCCCCGGAGAAGAAATTCCCATGTGCTTGGGTTGCTGCTACAGAATGTCTGATGTGCCGGAAAATCGTTGTTCTCTTTGTCAATGGCCAGTCTGCTCTACAGAATGTGAAGAGGTATCAAAATTGAATTATATGGTGGATTAGTCAAATTTAGTTAAATTGGAATTCATTTAATTTAATTTAAATTAGATGTCACCCCATACACACAATGAATGTCCCATATTCACTGAAAAAAAGATGGCCTACCCCCCTCCACAGAAGGAAGCCATTTACAGCAGTATTCTCATTCTTCGTCTTCTTCTTCAAAAGAAAAAGAGTCCGGGTTTATGGAAAAACTTTCTCGAGATGGAACATCACTCCAAATCCAGATTTGAACAGGAACAATGTAACAATAATGACTCTTTAATTTTAGAAAATCTTCGAGAGTACATTGATGATCCCAGTGAATTAAATGAAGAAGAAATTCGAGAGATTATTGGACGAGTCAGTGTCAACTCATTTGGAGTGACGAGACGAGAAGAGGGTAAAAATGATGACACGTAAGTGAGACAAGTTAGATTAATTATGTATAAAAATATTGTTTAAATTTTAATTGGAATTATTTGATTATTGTTGAGAAGTATTGGTCGGGGAGTATTTTTAAAGACGGGAATAGTCGCTCATAGTTGTGTACCGAACGCAGTGTGGGGAATCTCAAGATTTCCAAGTTTTGAGATAATTGTCAAGACAGCTGTCCCAATAAAAAAGGGGGAGGTCATTACACCCACTTACAGTGACATTTGGAATTCAATGGGGACATACCATAGACTTGTGACAATGTCAGAACGGAGTCACTTCATTTGTAAATGTAAAAGGTGTAAAGATCCGACAGAACTTGGAACTTACTTGTCAGCTATCAGATGTCCAAAATGTCAAGAGTCATATCTTCTTCCTCTCAATCCCCTCGATTTGAGTGACAATGCCCGGTGGCAATGTGACTGTGGAGCAGGGGATAGTCAAGTCACCATTATTAATCTGGTTGAAGATATTCAATATGAAATTCAAGAGGTCATTGATACTGCCAATGATGAGATGGAAGGGGCAGATGAGTTGGAACAGTTGTATGATAAATATTGTGGTACTATTTTACATGAGAATCATTTCCTTGTTCGAATGATTGAAAAAGCCATCTTGGAAAAATTATTTCCACTCTTGAGCTCATCCAATTTTACTCAATTGAATAATTTTATTATGCATTGTGAAAATCTACTCAAGGTCAATGATACTCTTACTCCTGGATATTGTGGGCATGGTGGTGAGTTCATTAAATTCCAGATTTGATTAAATTCTTCTATTATTAATTGCTTTTCTTTCTGTAATTAATTAACAGGTGCTATAAGAAATTACTTGTGTCAAGGATTAATTGAAAAGAAAACAAAGGCAGTTAAATCAGGGAGTGTTCCATCAGTTTTCAAGTCATCCAAAGCATTTAATGAACACATTAAGAAGATTGATAAACTCAAAAAAGAGGCTACACTCCATTGGGAAAATGATCCAGACTCTACTCCAATGAATTGGGACAGTTATGTTACCAGGAACTCTGTCTCTTGAATTATCTTTTCAATTATGCTAATGGCTTTTTTTTGTAGATTGTTGATTGTAGTCTTTATTTTTAAAAAATCAAACATTTTCTCGTTAAGAAATTAACAGTCTACTTTTAAATACTATTTAAATACCCCGATATGAAAATTGTTTAAAAATGCTAATTTTTAATTGAATAAATTTGTTGAGTTGTAAATAAAGAGTCTCCGGGATAAATAAATATATTTTTTTATTATGAAAAGTTCATATAAAGTAATCATTTATGAAAATCACCGTTTGTGCAGGATTTGTACAGGAATTCCCTCAACATGAAGATTAGGGCATTGCATAGATATCCTTGCTTGAGCGCCGGAGGTCGAACAAAAATTGAGAAATTTTTTTGCCAGAAAAATATTTGCTGAAAGTTCCAAATTTAATTAATATTTTGAGTGGGTGTACAAGATATAAATTCGTGAGTTTTCTTAAATACTGCTGAGTGACCAACAAAAGCCCAAAATGGTAAAAGTTTATTTTATATTGTTGTGCGTAATATTTTCTGTTGACACTTACATATTGGTAATTAGTATAAATCACAACTTAAATTCATTTAAATTATTTTTTTAGTCTAATGAAGTTGAGGATGCCATAAAACGAATTTCCAGTCATAAAGGAGTAGTAGGATTGATTGTAATCAACTATGAAGGTAACTACTTTCTATTTGTTTATTGAGTGAAAAATCAATATTATTGTCAATAAATTATGCCTATCCTACTTTCTCTCTTTCCGTTACAATTGTAACACTGATGATGAGCACATTGTTTTCTTTCCTATTTCATTAAATTAAAGTATTTTATTCAAGTAATTAAGATTATGTTAATTTTTTATGTTCAGGTATACCAATCAAGTCAACTGTGGACAATGCATTGAGCGTTCAGTATGCGGCTCAAGTCCAACAGTTGGTGGACAAGTCCCGAACAATGATCAAAGAGTTGGATGGCAATAATGATCTCTCCTTCATTCGTCTACGGACTAAAAAACATGAGGTCTTAGTGGCACCAGGTAATTGTTCATTTTAACAAATTTTTAACTAAATACAAGTATGTAGAGCAAAGTAGGGTAAGTAACAGAGTTCTTATTAAATATTTTAGACAAGGACTACGCCTTAATAGTTATACAGAATCCAGTGGAGACGTAAAAAAATATAAACGTGTCTTGCAACTACATTTAAATCCGCACCAGTACCGTCAACTGTATCAGTCATCACTCGTTCTCAAATTACTACGAGTCGTATTCTTTTTAAATTAACACCTTTTAATATTTTATTAATTTACTATTAATGACAGTAAAAACAACAACGATGCTTCGAACATGAACTGATTCTTCACTCGTCTGAGAGAGAGAAACAAAATTCCATTGTGTACCATACTAATGCTTAAACTGTGTGAAGTATAGATATTTATTTATTCTTTAAGAAATTTTATGTAAATATATCTTATGTTATAAATAAACAATTATATAATCGTGTGTAATATAAATACTAAAGCTAAAATCTTTGTATGTTCTCATTCAATTTCATAATTACTTGTTGACGTAATATTATGAGTACCTTAAAGTCTAATGGACCCGGTCTACTAAATAAATTTCAGCCTTTTAACCAGGCTACTATAATAGAGAGGCCATTATTTTAGAGAAGACAATCATTTTAGAGAAGACAATCATTTTAGAGAAGACAATCATTTTAGAGAAGACAATCATTTTAGAGAAGACAATCATTTTAGAATTTACGGTATGAATGAATAGCTATAAGTAATGTATGTTTGAAATAAGGGAATTTAAAGTACAATGCCAAAATTTTATCCAAAGAGTTTTTACAATTGATCTGTTTTTATTAATTCCATTTTTATACCTATTAATGAATAGAGTGGACCTATGTTCAGTATGAATAATTTAAATGTAAAACAGATTAATTAATTATTATCATTATTTAGTAGAAACGGATTATACTTTAGTTGTAAGTCATGTAGCGGGGAGTTGCTGAGAATTTTGCATAAGCTTTGATGACCTTGTTGATTGCTTCCAGGAAATCTTTCTCTGTAGCTACCTTACGACGTGCTCGAATGGCAAACATACCAGCTTCCGTACAAACTGATCTAATTTCCGCACCTAAAATAGAGAGATAAATAAACAATGATTAATATTTTTGCATTGCATTACTTCACCATAATATTAAAAGCGACTTATTATGCTCTTTTAATTTTACCTGTGGAATTGGGACACAAACGAGCCAAAAGTTCAAAACGAATGTCCTTCTCAACAGACATTGACCGGGCATGAATTTTGAAGATGTGACTTCTTCCTTCCAAATCAGGCAGACCGAATTCTACTTTACGATCCAAACGACCAGGTCTCATTAAAGCGGGGTCGAGGGTGTCGGGTCTGTTGGTGGCCATCAACACTTTGATATTTCCTCGAGGGTCGAAACCATCCAATTGATTAATTAATTCCAACATTGTTCTTTGGACCTGTGTAGAAAAATATTTTCTTTGTAGAAACACGGCTACCAAAATTCTTTGTAAATACACTCGGGCATGAATAAAGATTTGTGTACCTCATTGTCACCACCAGCACCATCATCAAATCGGGCTCCTCCAATAGCATCAATTTCATCAAAGAAGATTAAACATGCCTTCTTACTACGGGCCATTTCAAAGAGTTCTCGAACCATGCGAGCACCCTAAGCAAGATAAATTTATACATGAGATAATTGCTCCTGTTAACTTTAAATTTGAAATAATATTTTATTTACCTCTCCAACGTATTTTTGGACTAATTCAGATCCAATAACCCGAATGAAACAAGCATCAGTCCTGTTAGCAACGGCTCTTGCACATAAAGTTTTTCCCGTCCCAGGTGGACCGAACAGGAGAACACCTTTAATGAAAAATTAAAGGTAATTAAGCCCATTTGAACCTATTAAATTTACTCCAATGAGAAATTATAGATGATATTTAAATTACCTTTTGGTGGTTCAATTCCCAAATTTACAAAGCGTTCAGGCTGAAAGAATTAACAGTAAAATAATAATAAATACATAGAATAACCACAATTTAATTTTTCGATAGTTGTTAAATTTAATTTACATGTAAAAGAGGTGTTTCAACGACTTCTCGTAGCTTTTCAATCTGCTCTTTACAACCACCGACGTCAGCGTAGGTAACATCAGGTTTTTCTTCCACTTGCATCATTGTGACGGATGGATCAATTTTAGGTGGAAGCGGTATATGAATTTGATACTTGTTGCGATCAACACTGTACAAAAGATAAATCAAATAGAAAATCATGTTAAAAATCACTTTTACAAAGGTACAAAATTGTGTATGACCCACTTTATTACTGTATGGTAACTTACCCTACTCTCATGCCTTCCTCAATATCAGTTGGGGCAACGGAATCGGCTAAATCAACGACAAATTTGGCAAATTGCTTAACGTTGATAATATATTTTGCATCATCATTCTCTGGACCTCTAATAATTTTCGTACAACGAGCAACCTGATGAAAACAATTCAATTACAAAAAGAACATTAAAAATTTGATACAATAACAGAATCTACACATGACATAATAAGAGTAAAAATAAATAAATTACTTGAAGAGGTTGTTCATTTTGAAGCGTCTGTTTATCAGCAGCCAAATCCCACAATGAAGGGGGTGCAAGACCAGTATCTGATTCTTTGATTCCACTCAACTCATTGACCCGCTTAATGACCTTTTGAACGTCCTCTTCCACAGATTTAATTGAGTGTGAATACGGACCTTGACCCTATAAAAACATTCATATATTTCAATATAAATATAAAAATTGTTGATACTGTACAAAATAAAAACATTAAAATTTAAAAATTAAATCTGTCAAAATTTCTTACATAAGTTTTCAACAACGCGATATCACCCTCATCCAGAGCTAAAATTAACACAAAAATATTATGTTATTCATCATACAAGAAAATATATTTTAAGTAATTTATTTCCCTGTGTACGTACTACAACTAAATTAAATATGATTCAGTTTTTAATTTTTATTTTTAAAAAAATAAGGTTCAAAGTTTCTATTTCTAATATTGATCTTACTCTTGATCTCTTTCTCCTTTTCTTCTGCAGGTTCACCTCGAACTTTTCGCATATCAGCTCCTAAGTGGTCTGGCATCTTGATTTTATCTCACGTTGTGAACAAAGTCCCAAAAAACAAATAATTTCACACAAATTGATCACAAATTTTACCAACTCAAAAAAAATGCAAGTCACAATATTCGAATTATTTTTATCGCGCCATTTTCGCGTGATTCAGTCCAACTTTCCATAATGAAACGCGTTCACCTTTAGAATCCTATTTTAATTGTAATTAAAGTAAATGGGGTAGAACGCTATTATTAATATCATAGAAAAGTTTCGTTTTGCTGTTTTTTTCTGGCTCATTACGCCATATCATTTTTATTACGTGGCTAATTTTATACCGCAAATAAATGATACATGAAAGACACTATCTTTCTTTGACCTAACTGCCTTGAAGCCCATAATATGGGTGTCCCATATTTAGTAGGCTCAACGAAAATTTCCATAGTCACCGAATAGTCCAGTGTTTATGCATTTGAAAGTCTTCTGCTTGTCTTCTGCTAAGATGCGATGTCCGCTGCGCGCTGCCCTGATAAACGTTCAAAGTCTTTGTCATTTTTGACCCTTTGATAGCATTTTGACATAAAAAATGAACAAAGAAGAGAAAAGTGAAGGATCAACGGAAGGGACTAGTGATGAAGACTCTTCATCCGACGAGATCGACGAGAGTGATGACAGCAGTAAAAAATATATAGACCAGAAACGAAAGGGTAAAAAATGTCTGGACAAAGAATTGAGACAACCTCCCCAAGAACCAGTCAGCTTGACCTTAGACAGCGAGTACCTATTTTTACTATATTTTATTTACCTTTGTTAATTTTACAGTTTATAAAAAGTATGTCATATTGTCATACGCCATTATTATACTTGTGTATGGCTGTAAATAGGTACATATATATGGTACGACAATATTTACTTATTTGTTCTTCAACATTATATTACGTCTTTTATATGAGTAACTGAATTAATGAGTTGAGTACAGGAGGAGACATACCAACCTGAATGATTATAGATTGGTGACAAGAAACAAACAATAATATGTACGTACTTATATATATATATAATGAAATTATCTTCATCTAATTGTCGTCTTCATCATCATCATCAACTTCCATTGGAATTCGTTCGGCTGGAGGATCGATGGTGAATCTCAATGGATCTTCTTCCCATTTGTATTGATTTGCATATCCCAATTCCACTCCAAAGTACACGTTGGCCAAATTCAAAAATTCCTCAAATTGATCTGGAGTCATTTGATGCTGTTCAATCTTTAAATTGAGTAGTTCAATGGGAACTGAAGGAAGAATGGGTTGTCCATTTGAGTCAACTTTAAGATCTGGCCAATGATCTAAGTTAATTGATTTCGTAAAGGGAAAATTAATCTTGTTAAGGGTCACTTGGTTGAGTTGAGCCAATTTCATTAGGACTTGGAACATGGATTCGTACTGAACTGTCTTTTACTTCTTCTTGACATAAAATAGGACACATGAGAAGTATTTGTCTTCTTTACTGGAAGTCTTATGCTTGACTAAAGAGGTTGATTATGCAGAAGTATGAGTACGAGGAAGATGGGTATTGTGTTGTCCAACGTAGACCTGAAAGATTGATTGTGTACATTATTATCATGAAAAAGACAAGTATCACCTCATTATTATTATTATCATTACTTTAAACATTACATTTCAAAATGTTATGTAATTTACCGTGCCACTTTCAAAAAAATCTCCATACACAACAGACTCTTCACCATCTTCGCCAGAATTGTTACTCCTTTCTTCCCCTCTGCCTGAAGATCTTAGCACCTTTCGGGCACTTTTAGGTTCATAGAGTTTCGTCCCTACACTTTTCGTGTGTGTCCAATTTAAAGATGAAACTCCTCTCTTTTGAAGAGAGTAGTTGAGTGTTTCTACATCAATAAATATAGGATCCATCTGTAGATTCTTTGTCCGGGTTTGAAAGGATTGACGAGAATTGAGCAATGGATTTACGAGGTAGTCAGCCAACTATTGCAAATTAATTCAATTAATATTATACATCAGCTACAATGTTTCTTCATGTGTACAATACTCATGTAGTGTGAATATGGAATTTTTTTGTTGAAAATATTTACCTTTAAACAATTAAACGTTGTCACAGCTTCATTTGAATCCTTTGAATTCCATGGGATTAGATTCATCTCCACTGACACTAATCCTGGATTTGCTTTGTCACTGTTTCTATATCCTCTGAGAGCTGCTTTATAACTAGAATGTTTCTTCATTAATCGCTGAACTCCATAAGCCGACTCCAGTTTCGGGTCATCTAGTTGAAACTTGATTAAAACAATGGCTAGTCTCCTATGTGTTTTGATGGAGAAATCCATGCAGCGGAGTAAAAGAGCTGCTGACCCTAGTTGACCCGGTTTAGGATGACCATCTGGGAGACGATTTAATTTGTACTGTATGTACATTCAAATTAATAATATTAGCCATATTATAGGGGTAAACATACATGGCATATGAATTTGTTCCTCTCTCTTTTATGTGTGTGTGTACTTACATTCTCTAATTTAACATCCTGAAGATTCATGAGGAATCCATATTGACCAGGTTGAGTAATACTAAGAGGTCCTTCATCCATCAAGACTTTCGTAGGCTTAAATCCAGGGAACATACTTTTAAAAGTTTTCAATTTGCACATTGCACAGTCATACAATCTCCAATCACCGTTACATAATCCAAATTGCTGTGGAACTCCAGTACAAACCAATCTCGTCTCTTCCTTCTGATTCGAGTTTTCATTGACATCTCCCTTGCTATCAGCTTCTTCCTCTACGAGTCCTTCACTTTTCACCTCATCACCATCTGCTCTTTGTCTATATGTGTTATACATATAATAACAGCTGTGACAGATTCCAAGAGTACGTTTAAAATTTGACCAAATTTTACTTTTGCATCCTCCGCACGCTGTTTCTGATTGAGGACCTTCCTGCAATTTCATAATAATCATAAAAGAAATTATATTTAATTTCATGTATTTTATGTGTATATATAACCAAGATTCTATTCATATTGAGGTTAAACACAATATTTTAATTTCGTACCAAAGCGTTTTGATGTGCCTCTCTCTTTGTATAAATATCGGTGTATTTAGAGTCACCATCTCCAACTTCCTTAGCAGCATTAACCTCATCAACATAATCCCCAAATCTCTATAAATAATATATAGTACGTATATGATATAATAGAACATAAAAGATGAAAGTTATAAGGAAAAGTAGTGGTAATAATACATTTAAATATGACACTTACCTCTGAATATTCAGCCAACAATTGTTGTAGTTCTTCTTTCCGAGAAACGATCGCTTTTCTCAACACCTTTTCACTTCGTTGACGGGTCTTCTTGGCCACTTTACTGGCACCCGGTGTTGATTCATTCGACGATTTTCTCTTACTTTCTGTCATTGGACCCGTTTTCAAAAGTTAAACCCCAGTTCCGAAAAAAATATGAAATTCACTAATATAATGATAATTGTCACGAGAGAGAAACAATAAGAACAATAAGTTTCTGCAAGAAACAACAAGCGCTCGGCTGCTTTTCCTTTGCGTGCTGAAAACTGGCTTGCCCTTCAAACGACTTTGTCTCATCACTGGACAATCCTCGCGCACCCTTTAGCCTCCATTTTCGTTACTACAAAATATGTCGTACATACTCATCAGTACGTTTTATCCTTTCTCTACTTTGATAAAAGTATTATCAATGATATTATGACATATTTTCTATAATATCCATGTTTAAGTTTATTACATGTGCTCTTAATTGATTTACCTATATGTATTTAGATAAATATTTCATTCACTTTTTAGTAATAAAAGGTGGACTATCTGGTCTGGCTCAAAATTTGGTGAACATGAAATATACATATAGCAAATTAAATGTTCCAAACAAACAAATCAAGGACATTGACATTCTCAGCGACTTTATTCATTTACGCTTCCTTGACCTGAGTGGAAATTGTATCTCATCCTTGAAACCATTGGGCTCCCTAGAATTTTTGGAAGTTTTAAATGTTGCTAATAATAATATTCAAAGTGCTTCAGATCTCCCTATGCTCAAGCATTTAAAGGTATCTGTCATTAGATTACCATTCTAATTTAATTTTTCAACTAATCCTCATACTTTAAAAATAGATTCTGGATCTAAGCGAAAATAAATTAGAGTCTCTTTCTGGATTCCTTCCGAATTTTATTACTCATTTAGAATTGAGAGGTATTTAATTCGAAATTAATAAATAAATAATTATTTATTACCAATCTTAATTCATTTCTACTTATTAGGAAATAAACTTGAAAATTTAGAAGGAGTGACGAGCTACATTTTTCCCAATATAACACATTTAAATCTTTGTGGAAACAAACTAACTACTCTCAAACATTTACAATTGCCACGACTAGAAAAATTATATGTGGTAAATGAATTAACAGTTTCAAAATACTTTTTTTTAAAAATGAAATTGGATTGTGAAGCTAACCTTAATAATTGGAATTTTTACAGTCAGAAAACTGTCTCGTTAGTTTAGGGGGTCTTCATCGATGTCCCATGCTCAAATCATTACATGCACGTTCTAATAATATCTCCAAATTAAAAGATTTTCCCAGTTTGGCCAAGCTAGAATATGTCAATTTACGGTAATTTCTTTCAACAAAACTACATTTAAAAAATTAGACAAAATATAACTTAATTAAAAAAATCATTACTTTATTATTTCAGACAAAACTTAATTAAACGATTCACCGAGACTTATTATTTAATACATTCTCCAAACATTGGAGTTTTGATTTTATTGGATAATCCCATCACAAAGAGTAGTCAATACAAGTAAAATATTTATTTACTGAACTTACGTAAAAAATTATTTAAAATATTGTTCAATTAAATAATTTAAATTCATTTTAACAGGATGAATTTAATTGAAGTGAATCCCAATCTACAACGTTTGGATAAAATGAAAATACTTGAGACAGAATTAGAAGATGGAAGACAAATGTTCCAGAGTCGACTGAGAGGACTTCTTCCACCAATCAGTGACGACCCTCTCGTGTTGACCCCACCACAAACTCCTCTTCCCATAAATGATCAGTTGATGCAAGGCTTTTCAAACAATTCAGTCCGACAGGACACTGCCACTGATCTTGGCCCTCCACCGAATACTCCCTACGACTCAAGACCAGGCACTGAAAAAACTAATTATGGCAGTGATTATGACAATAATGATAAAAAAAGAACATCTACTCACTCCATGAAAAAATTAATTAAATGTGTTCAATCCAAATATCCTCAATAATAGACCCATTGACTATTATTTATAATTTAAACCTATAATGCCCAGTGAATTTTTTATTTTCCATTCAAAATATTAATAAAAACAAAGTTACAATACATACAAAAATAATTAAAAGTACTGGTTTTGGTTGATACTCATTGTAATGCCATCATGGCAATTTTACTAAATTTCTCTCAAAATTACTAATCTCATAATAATTATTGTGTCAAAAGCTATAACCGCAGATTATAATTTTTGGCTAAAAGTTTTTCTTTTCTTTTCCAAAAAATCTCTTTGTTTTACTTCTGGTATATCCATTTCAAAAAAATGTTGGTTCAAAAGAAATAATGAATTCAATAAAGATTTAGTGCTTAATCTCATCTGGCATGAGTTCAACTCATTTTTATGAAAGAGTTTTTTGTGTGTGGTCAGTAGTTTTTAAGAATGAGACCAATTTAAATTTTTTTATGACAACCAAAAAACATCCGTGTTTACAGGAACTAGAGCCTAGAAATATAAGATGGGATGCATTGCATTGAGTAAAAATGAAGTAAAAATTCTAAAATGCATTTTAACTTCCTCATTAATACAATATCATGTTAACTATAATCTTGAAGAGTAAGTAAAAATCTGGAAATTAAGAACCGGAACCAGAATCATAATTTTGAGAGCCAAAAACAATTCATGTAATTTGAACATTGTTTCAAAATATTTTTTTTATAAAAGAAATAGTCATAAAATACAATTATACATGACACGACCAGTTTTTGACATTTTATAGTTGAATAACATCAATTAAAATTATAATTTATAATACTCATTTTGCCCGTTTCCCAAATTTTAATCATCAACACACAGATATCACAATAAAAAATAATAGTGCATTTAATTTATTTTAAAACTTATTGTTATACTTATTTAACTAATGTGTTATGCAAAGGAAACGAGAATAATATTATTTAAAAAGTGAAATTAAATCATCAAACCATTGTAGAGTAAAGCAGTTGGCAACTTGTTATGTTAACTAACAAATAGAATGTAAACCGTCATAATCAAAGATTGCACGAAAGAATTATGACGCTCATTTTCACAGTCAACTCTTTTTGGAAAGTCAGATGATTTTTTATTTAATAATTAAATTAAAAAAAATCATCTGACTGTGAGACAAGAAGATTATTGTAATAATCCCAATTATCTTCTTGTCTCATAGTCTCAACAACTGACTTTGCCAGTTATCTATACTTCCATGTCATAGACTATTACATTATCTTCTTTATCACAGAAAATATCTTAAATAAAAATGCGTGTTAATTTAATTTCACCTTCTTTAATTATGCAATTAAAAACTGCATCGCGTATGCATCTTCCTAATGACATGTGAGACAAATCCTTTGATTTGTCTCAACATTAGTGACAACTTTTATTCTATAAAATTCTCTGCAATTATGCCAAAGGTCAACTACCAACTTGTACGACAAACTTAATGGCAAAATGCCACATAGTGTAGGTGTAGTCTCATGTTTGTTTTAATGTCAATTACCAATTAACCATCTTCTCTATAGATTACAACCGGATAAGAGAAGACTCTTTTAATTTAATTATTTCCTTTGCATAAAGATAGTTGTGTCAATTTGATTGTTATTGTTGTTGTTGTTGTTGTTTTTTGCATCAAATAAAAATGAAGAGTGCATAATTTTATATGAAGAAAATTGTCATCGTATAGAAAAGTGAACTTTTATTTTTTAAAAAAATAAAAACAATAAAATTTCGCTCATTTATAAATAATTATGATAAAATTTCTACTTTGAGACACACACACAGTCAACAGTCTGTCGTCCTCTTTATTTTGTTTAATAATGTAAAACTGTACAGAATTTATATTCACCTTATCTTATTTTCATTTTGCCTCTTATCCTTTTTGTCTCATTCTCTGTGTTCCTGTCAATGTTAATTTTTTGCGTGCAAAATAATTTTACGTGATGCACTTTGCACACACAAACTTTTTCAACTGTACATTCCATATGATATATAATAGGTAAAAGACAAGATAGAGTGCATGTACATATATCACATAAGTAAAAAAACACGTGGATGAATCCATTGTTGTTATATCGTCTCAATTTTCTAATCTGAAAATTTTACATGGCAGCAATTTATCCACAAAACTTTCTACTCACACACACACACACACACACAAAAGAACAAGTTATGAATTACTAACCAACTCTCTTTATATATTATTCTATAGCTACCAGCTATGTACGTATCTGTACAGTGGCTTCATAAATGTACTTTTTCTTACTCGTTTCAAAGGTCAGTTAACTTTTTTTCCTCTCCTTTAGTGTTACTACCTTCAATTTCATTTTTTTCTATGTATTTTTTTTATATTTTCCATCTCTCTTCATCATTTTTTTGTACAAATGTTTACCATTTCTTTTTTCTTAACTTCGTTTGAAACTTTGTCAGAAATTTTGTGACTCATTGTGTGCAAATCTAGAAATGAGAATGACAAGGATATGCAAAAATTATCATTTTAAAATTCCTGGAATGATTCTCTTCATTAAACTTGTGAAAGAATTTCACATGAAATTATCTGGAATGTATACAAAGTACTGGGAGTAAAAGAAAAAAAATATTTTGAAAAAAATTAAATTATTGTCAAGTTCTAGTGCCCTATATGTTGAAAATGATTATTATAAGAAAGCTAGAAATAAAAATAAATTCATATTTTATGCATGCGTCTATTATAATTTTATGTACACCACAATATCTGTGGAGAGAGAAAAGACACGAGTACCTAAAATTACAGAGAGCCCCCCTCTCATTTAATAATGTTGTAAATTACATTGTGTAGACACACACAAGCTCACCTCACATGTGTAGTTTTATATACATTATACAATGTGTTTAGACAGGTAAGGAGGGAAGATTGGGTAGGGATAAGCATAAAGGATATTGTGCGAATTTATTCCAATGAGAGACAGAGATGATGAATGCGGAATAACATGTGAAACCCTCTGTCAAAAAGGGCTCACTTTTTTCCTCACAGTACACCAAAGACCATCGCAGAGTGGTCTCTACTCTAAATAATCTTATATAAAATTTATATAAGATTTTATTTCTAAAATCTTTTATTTTTAAAAATTAATTCAATTTGAGAGAGAGAGTGTGAAGTTTCTAGTCTTGGTTTTCGTACACTTTGTGTATTTAGAATGAAGTCGTTTAAATTTAATTTTTACACTTGGACCAAAATACTTGGACTATTTTTTTTAGTTCTTCAGGTCAAGTCAAGTCCAGATCCATGTAAATCATCTTTTGATGATCAAGAAATTATTTTTGATGAAGCGGAAGCCAATACTCATGACATTGAGTTGGAACGGTCGGATATACCAAACGATGGGCTGAATAAAACTAGCTTTCGTCTCCCTTCCAATTTAGTTCCAAAATCTTATCGTTTGCTCACAAGACCGGTCTTGGATTCTGTGGATGGTTTACAACGATTGACAGCACCAAGTAAAATTTGGATTCAAATTGAATGTCTTCAAAGTACCAGTCGAATTGTTCTTCATGGGGTCAATTTGACACTCAATAAGGACATGACCAAGGTAAGATTATTGAATTGATTTTTAATTGAAAATATTTAATTTAATTAATGTTTTTTGTTAAAAATTTAATAGGTGACAAATATGAACACAACACAATCAGTCCCTATCACTAGTCAAAGTCTTGACTTGGTCAATGATTTTTTTATTATTGATGTGGTGGCTCCTTTGGAAGAAGGGAAATTTTATGAAATTTTCATTGACTTTATTGCTCCTATCTATACAAATAGAAAGGATGGAATTTACATGACTGAATACACGGACCCAGCCAATAGCAATCAAACAAAGTAAATTTAATATTTTATATTTAATGGGGCTCTGAAAAAAACTAGTTAAAATAATTTGCCATTTTTTTTGTAGATATTTAGTGTCAACTTTGTTTGCTCCATCATCTGCCCGACGAGCCTTTTTCTGTTTTGATGAGCCCAGATTCAAGGCCAGATTTGCACTGAATATTGGCAGAACTGCTGTGTATAGTACACTGTCTAATATGCATCTCATCAGTACTAATCCCATGTGAGTTACTAATTAACATGTCTGTAAATGATGTGTTGAATGTAATGAATTTAATTTAAATTTAAATATTTTAGACCCAATTTAGATGGATGGTGGTCAGATAATTATGAAGTCTCAGTGCCCATGTCTACATATCTAGTCGCCTTTATGATCTCAAAGTTTGCTAATGATAAATTAATTAGTGGGCCAAAAACAATTATTCAAAGTTGGGCTGATAGTGATCACATTCAAAAAGGTGGATTGGTCTATGCTAATGATGTGACAGCCAAATTATTACCATTTTTTGAAGAATTTTTACAATTTAATTATCCCCTCAATAAATTGGACTCGGTGGCCATGCCCAAAATTTCTTACGCTGGAATGGAGAGTTGGGGACTTATCATTTATATGGAACAAAGTTTATTGTATTTTCCTGGAAAATCAACGGAAGAACAAAGAAGACGGACTACGGCACTCATTTCACATGAATTAGCTCACTCCTGGTAAAATTATTAAAATAATGATAATTTTAAACTTGATAAATAATTAAATGTCGTCACTAAAATTATTTGTTGGTTTTAAAAACTCCTTTAAGGTTTGGGAATTTAGTGAGTATGGATTGGTTCTCTGACATTTGGCTCAGTGAGGGAATGTCAACTTACATGCAGTATGTTGGGGTTGATAAATTTTATCCAGAATTTGAGCCCTGGAATAATTTCATCAGTGATGTTTTCCAGTCTGCTTTAACTGCTGACTCTAATTCATTGTCTTCTCATGCTCTACATCAACCCATTGAGAGGCCTCAGGATATTTTGACTGTCTATGACAAGATTGCCTATGATAAGGTAACAATTTTAATTTTTTTCAAAATTATGATAAATTTTCTTATATTAATTTGTCGCTTTATGACACAGGGTGCTTCGATGATGCGAATGATGGAACATTTTTTGACTCAACCCGTTTTTCATGCTGGCTTGAGAGATTATGTCAAGAAATTGTGAGTTTTGATCATTATCAGTTAATATTTATTATTTTACTCAATTTGTAAAAATTATTATTTTTTTCATACAGTGCGTATAAGGCAGTACATCAGGATAGACTCTTTGAGAGTTTGAACGAACAAGCTAAAATTGCTGGTCATCTTCCTCCAGACACAACAATGAAAATGATTATGGACACTTGGAATCTTCAAGATGGATACCCAATATTACGAGTTAGTCAAGTGAAGGATGAAAATCAAATTGTTTTTGAACAGGCAAGTTCCATTCATTTTTTAAGAAATTTAAATGAAAATTAATTTGACTGATTGTGAAATTTTATTATTTTAGGATAAATATGATCCAGAGGGAATGGAACTGTCAAATTCAAGTTGGTGGATACCCATCACAATCACAGCTGAGAGTAAGCCAAAGGCTGAAAATACTCTGCCAACTTTATGGCTTGCAGCGAATGAAAAGACCAAAAGTGTCAATATTACCTGGGGTGAAGATGACTGGATGCTAGTCAATGCTGCTTCAACGGGTTAGTGTTTATTTCATTTTACATTTTTTTATTTGAGAGAAACAAACAGAAATGTTGATTAATTTGAAATTCCTTAGATTTCTACCGAACAAGTTATGATGCCAATCTTACCCTGGCTATTCAACGACAATTATATTTGGACCACACTGCCTTTCCAGCTTCAGCCAGAAGTCGCCTTATTGATGATTATCTCAGCATTGCTTTTAAGAGTACTGACAATTTTAGCGTTGAATTAATTTAAATTATTTAGTTCTTTTTAATGATTCTTATATTTTTGAATAGGATACACGCCAGTGGAAACAGCCTTGAATATGCTTTCATATTTGGGTAAGGAGACAGACTTCACTGTTTGGAAGACAGTTTTCTCTCATCTCAAGTACATTAGTGAAATGCTCAGTGAAGATGATGGTCATTTAATGGTAATTAATTATTTAAATTAATTAAATTCAAGTAGAATCAATTGTATCCACCATTTTCTTTTCAGAAATGGATAAGTATGAAATTAGAGAGTGTCTTTGCTATAATTGACGCTGAATCCTCACCAGATGAGCAAGAGAAAACTAAGGGAGTGGTGGCAATGAGGAGACATTATTTAATGAATTGGTGAGTTTTATCAAATATATTTTTTAAAAATTAATAAAAATTATAATCAGCATCTAAATTATAATTCTGAAAATTTTATAGGGCTTGTTACTTCAAAGTCCCCAGATGTTTGAAATTTGCATCTACCTTAGTTAAAAAATGGAAAGAAACACCAGCTGTGAATCCGTATGTCACTCACAGAATTGATTTTGATAATTTTTAATTGATTTCAAACAAAAAAATTAATTAATTAACCATTTTGTAGAATTCCTCAAGCAATCAAGGCAACAGTTTATTGTACAGTGGCTGGTGGAAGTGATTTTGAGTTGTCCGACTTTTTGGTCACACGTTTCAATGTAGAACAAGACACTGATGAACAACTTTTACTCATTGAAGGCTTGAGTTGTGCACTAGACATGAATTTAATCAAAGGGTAAATAATAATTAAAATTATTATCTATTTATGACAAACTTAAATTTAATTTCCGTATTACATTTAATTTTAGAAAATTGTCTGACATGAGTAAAATGCTTCTTGGCAACGAGACTGAATCATCAAATAGAATTGAGCTGGAGAAACAAAAACTGAAAATTTTACTCCGAGGAGCCATCAAAACAAGTACTGAAGGTCGTGACGTCTCTTGGACATTTGTCAGATCATTTTTTATGGAGGCTGCTGAAGCGTGAGTGCAATTTTGTTATATTTTATTAGGTCATTTTAATTTTTAAATTAATTAATTTCAATGTCCAATTTGATTAGGAAAAAATTACGACGTGCTTCAATGCTTGGAGAAATTGTATTGCAACTTGGTGGCTATTTCAATACTTTACCAGAGAAAGAAGATGTAAGCAAAAATATATATAAAATTTTATGATATTTATTGAAACAAAATCATCGTATTTATTTTGTATTTGATTTTAGTTGGAAAAATTTATTAATATTGCTGGAAGTAAATTTGAAGAAAATAATTTGACCCCAACTCTCCGAACATTTATGACAAGAACATTTCAAGCAAGTTTGGACAAGGTTGACAAGAATATTGAGTGGATGGAAAAGTTTTATGACAGAGTTCAGAGTTGGTTCGTACTAGAAAATTATTATTTCCCAGAAGGATTTCTCAATTAGGACAGAATTACATAAATTATTATATTTTTTTACCATTATTATTTTTGACAACAATTCATATGATGCTCATGTGTAGCAAAGAATACTTACAACGTTGAAAAAATACTTTTTTGAACTGAAACTGAAATTTTAAACATTAAGTCATGATTTTTCTACTTAAGTGAACACATAACAGTATTTGTCTTAATGTAATTAACAATATTATTGACTCTTCTTTTCTTTTGTGTACTTAATTGTTATTTGCTCAATTTTCTTTACAATAAAAAAAACTACTACAAGAACACAAGAGTTGAAATTCATTTTGTATAATTTAAATTGCTGATGATGTCAATTGTCAATTTGTATTAAAATTGTTAAAGTTCTTTATCATCTAACTTTTTAAAAAACAACCATGCAAAGTTTGTGGAAACTTGACATTGTCAAATTCAATCTTGGCTATAATCTCAAAGGATTTACCCTCAAGTACAACAACATGGTCAGGTCTTTGAGGGTCAGAAGAGATCGCAAAAGACAAAATAACTCCGTCATCTTCATCCAGTCCATCATTAATTTCTCCCCTTGGAATGAAATAAACCTCACCAAAAAAGTCGTTGACATGCTCACTTTTATGAAGTTTCGTGGTGCATGTATAATTGTCAATTTTGCAAATCTACAAATTAATTGATTTTTGGATACACAATTAAATTTTACATATTTAAAATAATTTTTTTAACTTACGGAATTACGATACATTCCAAATGGAACGTACATTCCTGATGCATAAAAATATTGATGAGGTTTTTGAGCATAATGTGGATTTATTGTTGGCAGTTCAAGCCCAGGATCAGCAATTGGTTGTGGGGTCATCACAAGCCGATCACCTTTTCTTACGGTGAGAGCCAGTGACGTAAAGGGAGCTTGAGAATTTACCAAGTTTACTCCTTCAGAGACATGCTACAGTTTTTAAAAATAACATTTTTCAATTTTTGAGACTTTTTATATAGGACCAAAAGTATTTATTTTTACAAACCTTGACATCCCAAATGACGGGCAAGACAAAACGATTGACTTGTGACACATCCTTGTGACTGTATTCATTATTTCGAAGTTTTTTTAATTCTGAATTATCTAAAACTTGCAAGCTATTATATGTCAACATGTCGAGTACAATCTGAAATAATCATTTAATTTTTCATGTCATGTATAATCCAAGACAAGTATACAGATAAAGGCCAATTTTTATTGTGACACTAAAAAAACTTACTTGATCATTTTCTTCGAAAGCATTGACGTAATGAATTACAAAATAGGGATTGTCAGTAAAAAATAATGTTTTTAAATGATTTCCAGTAGTTTTTTCAATTACATGAACACGATTCTAAAATAAAAAAACGGATAAAGTAAATTGTATAATTTCTGACTTAATCAGTGCTCACACCTTCATTTCTGGACGCCACTCAAATGAGTCTTTGACAGACTGACCTCTGACTCCCATCTGAGCCATCTTGAGAACACTCATTTGAAGGGGTTGTTCCATAAAAATGACATAATTTTCTGTCAATGCAAATGAATGGAGATATGTCAAGCAAGTTGAGTGGACTGCGTCAACTGTGGCAACGATCTTTGCCTGCTTCAAAGCTAAGCACAATAAAACAATATTGAAAATTTACTGATAAGAAATTGATTATAATTGATTGTAAGCACATTGTTCCAAATTTCCGGTCTGGGGCATTCGGATGACATGATATTTACAGGTCGGGATACAAGAGACACCGATATTCCATGTAGTGCCATCAGTGTCCGTGATTGGGTGGGCAGTGAATAATAGCAATTTGCCTGGAAAATATTTGGACAAGTCCAACTATTTTTTGACAAAACAATAAAATTACATGTAAAACATTAATATAATTTTAATCACAATTAATTTTTATTAATTTAATCACCTTTTCTTTCTTGGCCAAGGTGTCGGTATGAATGGAATGAACGAAGCATGTTTCTGATGAAACTATGATTTGATCCTCCAGTGGATAAACATTACCCACATTGTTATCAGTGAGATCCGTTGGAACCTGAAATTATTAAATGACAGGTACTAAAAATTAATTTTCATAAAACGGAAATGGAAATTGTGAAAGTTAACTTACTAATACAGAGAAGTATCTTTTAAAAATATTCTTAGTCATGTCAGGATAAGCTCTCGTGCCATATTCAGCGTAAACTGGACGCTTACAAATTTTTGCCTTTGTGTAAGCATCAGACTCGAGTAATTTTTGACTATATTTGGTCTAGTGAAAAACGATAATTTAAGATATTTAAATCTTGTTTTGAAAATTGGAATTAGTTTTTAATGTAACATACTTCACCGTTTATAATTTCAAGCTTGCCGATCATAGCAAAACCATCCATGTAAAAATTAACAGAGAAACCTCCCTCAAGGTCAAAAATGCCTGGGCCTACACGAAATATGTTTCCATTTAGCCAGGATGGAATAGAACCTGATAAGAAATAAATAATTATTTTATCTTGTGTACATTTCCTCTTAAGCTGAGACTAAAAGTTAAGACACTTGAACACTTCACTGCCGACAAATGAGAAGCAGAACATTAGGATAGAAAACAGTGAGTAATTTAAGTCAAGAAAAAGAGCTTTACAGAATAATAATTACACTGTAAAAATTATTGTGTCACCTGTGATCCGACCGATGACAATCTCTGTCTGTTCTTTAGAGTTGTAAAAAAGTCCAGCAATATTGGGTTTCGACATTTGTAAATTTTAGAATTATTATGCCCACAATTATGAGATACAAGTTTACAGCTATATGTTAATACTACACACTGACGACAGGACATGTCAGTTAAACTGACTCAGTTTATTGATACAACTGTTTTTTTAACCATTGTCATATCGGCTTTAGAGTCTGCTGATAGTGAAAATTGTAGTAAATAACAATAATATGCAACTAAGCAAATATGATCATGTTGGAAATGCATTGCAACATTGTGTTTTGAGCTTCTTTAACTAATCTAAGGTACATGGTATGAATAATTATCCCTGAATTAATTAAATTTATCTTTAACAGTCATTGTACTGTAAACAGCTAGCTGTCATCAATGGCAAGGATAGCTGCCGTAAATTATTTTAGAAAAGCGCGGAAATATTCAGGTTTCAAATTTTATTTTATTTTTTTGACCAAAATTTATTTTGGCCATTAATTTTACAAAATGGAGTGGAATGAAGAGGCAATTGCTCGACAGCGTCAAATGGAACGTGAAATTCTTTGTCTGAAAGACACAATTTGGAGACTTACGAGTCGTGTTTTTGTTGTGGAGTCATTTATGACATCAACCAACTCTGAGGTAAATTCTAACTTAGAATTTCTAAGTAAATTCTCATGATGAGAGAAATACAATAAAAAATTGTTTCTTATCTAGAATTCGTATTTTATTAATGATACCACATTCGTTGTTGTGCACGTCAATATTGTGAGTTTAAATTATTGTTCTTGTTTTGTCCACAGTTCGAGTCGTTCGTCAAAAACAAATACGGTAACTATTTTTTTCTTTTTTACATTCTACAAGTATTTTGCATTTATCTCTCTTATAATTTCAACAATTTGATTATTTCTTTGTAGGAACTACATCATATCAGCCATCAGATGTACACTCAACTGACATGTCAGACTCTGTCAAAGTTATTCCAATTGTAATCCCAAATGACCCTGAGCCTTGCAACACACTTGATATGAGTAAAGGTTTACATCTCTTTTCCCTCTGTTCTGCTGCAATTGACTCCTTCCAAATGTATGTTGGTTAATGTAAGTGTATTATGTTCTATTTTTTAGGAGAGATGATAATTACGGGAGACCATAACATAGTTGACGACTCTATTGATGATGAAGGTACAATGGAAGATGAAGAAGACGACCCGATGAGCGAGGAAGCTGGAAGTAGTCGAGCGTCTAGTAGCACTGTTCCAGACGTCATTAGAATTTATAAACCAGACCTGAAAACTTTTGTAACTGTCAAAGCAGAAGTTTCTGAACCTGTTGACTCTCAAAATCCAGAAGCAGATATTGAATGTCATATTTGTCACAAAAAATTCAGTCATCAAGAAAATATGCAACGTCACATTTTGATTCATCGAGCTACTCAGTACAAATGTGATGAGTGTGGTCGTGGATTCAGTCATCAAGGAAATCTCAAAACACACAAATTAAGACATCAGCGAGTCAAACAGAGACAAGCTGAACTAGAAAAACGTCAACAATTCATCCAAAATCAACCACAGACAGATTTAGAAAATCGAAAACATCCTTGTTCTTACTGCGATAAAAGATTTTATACAGCACAACAACGTAATATTCACATTAGAATTCATACTGGGGAAAAACCGTATCAGTGTAATTTGTGTGGTATGAAGTTCAACCAAAAGGCTTCCCTTGTTGACCATAATCTTGGACATGCAGGGGAAAAGAACAATATTTGTCATATTTGTCCAGCTGGATTTGTTCGCTCTCGTAATCTTTTGAAGCATATAAGACAAGTTCATAAGATGGCTCAAATCAAGACTGTTGTGAATGGTGAGCGTATTGTGGAATTTGTGCCTGAAGATGAAGCAGCAGCTATCATTGATTCTAGAAAAGATAATGTAGAGACCAAGAAACCACTAAAGCCAAGAATGAGAAAACCTAAAACTGAGAATAGTCCATCATCATCTGTAGACTCTGGTGACAATGCCAAAAAACCACGTAGGACTGCCAGGGCAAATGCAGGCAGGAACTCAAAATATGAAGATAAAGAAGACTATGCTGATGCTGCTGAAGAGTATGCTTGTTAAAGCCAATTTTAGTACAATTGTTTGCTTTTACAATGCGACAAAATGTGTCTATAAACAAATTAACTACAAATCTACATTTATATTATTCATTACTTTGTAAAACAATCTACAACTTCAAACTCCGCTATATATAATACATGTATATATTTTTTCTTTCTAGAATTTTTTAATAGGATAGTGTGTACTTTGACGGTTTTAGTTTTTCAGTTATTTGTACTTCAGGATGATGCTGTTGCAAACTTTGGGTTCAAACTTTTTACTCAAATAAATTTGATTGGGTTCTACAACTTTATGTGCTAATCTTTTTAAGTTCTGTTAGCATCTGATCATTAGAAGATGAGAATAATGTACTGAAACTACTTTCACATTATTTATGAGACCGAAATATATCAATTTTATTCATAATCAAATACTTACACTATTATTTTTTTATACACGTAAAGTTCTTAGGAAGTATCAATTTATTCCAATAACTTGGTCGTAAAGAATTATATAATTAAGCAGCATTAATATATTAATAATAAATATTTAATTTCACACCTACAAATAGTAAGTTTTACTATCACATTAGATAAGCTTTAACTACTAGATTGTACACAGAAAAATAATGGCAATGTTATGAAAACTTTGGTACAAAAATTCCAAAATCAATAATAAATTATGATTCATAATATAATAGAACTATCTGTAGAGATAACTGTTCTACATGCCTTCTCAATTTTTAGTTATGTTCCTACCGACTACTAATAATATTTAGTTAGGGTTTCCGTTGTAGATTATCAAGAACAGACCGATTTGCGTTAAAATAGTAAGGTAAATACACGGAAAGTAATATTTAGAGACACTGGACACAAACACAACTTCCATGTATATAGTTCATATCACCATCATTTGAAATTAGCATATAATTCACGATTACGATGCTCCTTTCCGCCACATGGGTGTCATCATCATTTGAGTCCACGACAGAGACACTATCTCAGCTTGTCATC
>JAQIVZ010000563.1:0-60268 GCA_034700945.1 Arrhopalites spinosus | reverse complement strand
ACACAATATTTAACAGTTTAACACTTGAAAACGAAGGTTTTTGAGTGTTGGTCCGAAATGAAACCAAATGTGTTCTTAGATTTAACTGAGGGTATGGACCACCGATTGGATGAGGTTATTGGAATGAGTGGAGACTAGACTCACTATTGATGGAAAAGAAATATTTAATTTTAATAATATTTAGGTTAAAAAAAATTAAAATCAAAAATGGGCAAAATTCATGTGTCACCATAATTTCGTTTTTCACTCTCCAGAGGTCATAAGGTTTCAAAACTGAAAATGTTTTTTAATGAATATATGCAGTAGAACAAGGGTCAGGTCGGGGCATAGATCATCATTCATAATATTAATACAGTTAGGAAAAAAAAGCAAAAAACAAAATGTGCTAAGTTCATTTGTCACACTTTATATTTAAATATGTTATGGTTAATTTCTAACAATTTATTTTATCTCAAGTTTCAAGTTTCAAGTTGCAAGTTTTGCAAGACAAAAATGTAAGTTGATTGGCCCTTCAAGTTTAAAAATTAAATTTAAATTAAATAATAGGTTTTAAAAAAAACTTAATTTGATAATTTATTTTAATTATATAATAAAATGCTACGGCCTTGTTTAATTTGTAAGACAAAAAAAAATTCTAGAGAGAAAATGGAGAAAGGTATATACTTGAAAAGTTAATTTAATTTAATTTCTCTTTTTTTCACTTTCTCCTCTCCCTGGGACATAGTTTCACACTGACACTCTCAATGGAAAAAAAACTTTCTTTTTACATCTGTCACTTCATGCTATGGTCCTTGGGTGTGTGTTGAGACTGGAACCCAATTTTAGATTTTCTCAACTTTGGTCTCACTGCACTAGAGCTCTAGTTTTTTTTTGTGTGACTGAGTCATTGTAGACTGTGGAACCTTGTCTCTGGAGGGGAGAAAGGCAAGATAAAATTGACCCCAGAGCTGTCACAAGAAAAAACTAAAAGGAAGACAAGAGGACAGCAAGTGTCACTTTCTCTCTTGGTTTTTTAAGGGACAGGGAGAAAAAGAGAAAGGCCATGCGAATTGTGAATCTCCTTTTGAGATAGTACATGTTATATTACATAATATGTACCACACAAGGTTACACATTTTTTGGTTGGATTGGTTGATGGACAAACGAGGGAAAATTCCCGTGGCGACGAGAAACAGGCCGTGCTTGACTCATGAAACAAAATGAAAATGATCCACAATTGAAGATGGACTTGGTTAGACTTTGTGGTCATAAGAAAAGAGAGAGAGAGAGGGGGGGGGGCAAAATGGAGGAAGGAGTATGTCTCTTCAGCTGTTGTCACATTCCTTTGACTACTTGAACGTTGTTTGAAACCCCAGAGCAATCTGACTGTCTCTCTATTCTCGTCCCGTATCTTCCCTTCCCTCTCCTTTTTTTAGAGGCCTAGGGTAATGGACTTTAGAGGAAAGAGGATTATTTTGTTGAGTTAAACGGTGTGACTTTCAGGCTGACACATGCGACAACATTTCGTAAGGCTTTAAGAGGCTTAGCAATTTTTCAACTCTCAACCTAACAGGAAGAAGAGGAACAAGACGAAGATTTTCCATTTTACGGGCTTTTACTTCCAATTTCATTTGAATGCCAAGTGTCAAGGCAGGAAATGTTGTCGAGTCATAAATGCAATAGGAGAGAAAGTAAAAATGGCTGCACTGTCTAGATACAAGAAAGAAAGTCTCTCTCTCTCCTCCTCCTCCTCCTCCATGTACAAGAAAACTTTATGAATTTTATTAGGCATGACACTTTTCTCTCTCAAATATACAGACAAACTACTTGTTTCTACTCTTCATATTATTCATGTACTTTATCTACTCGTACATGCAACAGTAATTTACAAGAGAGACAAGACTGAGGTCATAGACTTGCCCTCAAGTCGGTCATTTTCTTTTTATTTAACTTTATTTATTCTCTCCATCTTTCCCCCCAAAAATTTAATGATGAGACTGTCCTTCTCTTTTCACTTTCTATTTTGAGCTGAAAATTAAATTCAAAGGAAGGTCGTGACAAGTGATGGAACTTTGACTAGACAACAAATTTTTTGATTATACCCCAAGGCTCACACTCTCAGCCTTCATTTCCGTCTCAGTCTCAATGTCTTGATGAATTTTCCTTTTTCCTTTTGCAATCCTTTTTCCTTGTCTCTTGATTAACCTTAAGGCCTTGAATTTCTTGTTTGTAAATTCCCAAAGAGAAAGAAGGCCCTTATTCTGTTTTTCTTGCACACCCTCATGGCATGCCACTACAAGACAAGACTCTGTGAATGAAGATGAGTCATCTTAAATTGTTTAATCTCTCAAGTATTCCCATTTAGTTAGAAGCATCTCTCTTGAATTATTTTTTTTATCCTCCTAAAATTTCATGCCAGCATTAGTCAAATTGAATCAAGATTACATTTTGGCACGTGTGGCTGTCTCGACGATGGCTAGAATTTTAAGACGTGTGTAGAAAAAAAAACATTGTGTGTGTGTGTTTGTCAAGATTTGGAAACTATCAAGAAAATAATTTTCTCATGTCATGCCATCCCGTACTATACACTTACTTTGCTATTACTATAAATGAATTATTTAGAGAAAATTCTATTACCACTGGCTATATTTCTTAGTGTCCAGAAATAAGGGAAAGAAAAGAAATGAGCTTTTCACTCTCAGACTTTCTCTCTCTCTCTCTTTGATTTTTTTTACTATCGTTCTAATCACATTAAGGTGGAAGGGCACAGTTGGGAAAATTTTTGATAGCCATGCTCTAACACCCATAAGCAAACACAATTTAGTTTCATTTAAGAGTACAAATGGTTAGCAAAAGAAACTAATAATAGGCACAACACATAAAACATAGCAACAGCTGATACACACATCAACTAATGGAAACACCAACAGAGAGAGAGAGAGCGAGAGGAAAGAGGACCCAAATTTAGAGGGCAAGTGAAGAAAAAAAAAAGAGTTTTTTGTCAGACATCTCCAAGCTCCATTTCTTGGCCGTGGGTGAGCCGTGAAAATCCAAAATACAAACACCATCCACAAATTGCGTCTTTCTCCATCTCTCTCTCTCTCTCTCACTCTGGTCGTCTTGTACTTCATGCAATCTTGTCCTTTCTCTTCCTATTAACTAGAAATGTGGAGAGAAAGTAGACCTTTTTTATCGCACTTTCTCCATTGACTCTTGTACAAAGCCAAGGTTTTTTTTCTCAGTAGGATGGTGAGGAGAAAAAAAAGTATTTTTAAGAAAGGTTGAAATTTTTTTTTTCTTTTTTTCCCCAAAAAACTAAAGTGTCTCATCTGGCATAGACTCGGTACAGACCGCGGGCGACATGGAGCCGGAACCAGAGCAGAACAATCTGCTAGACAACAACAAGTAATAAATATAACAAGGTAACATTCTCTTCTTTTCCCCTTCCTCTCTTCACCACAGTACAAAAATCCCATGTGGATTAATATTATCTATATTTATAAATATGTACACACATCTCCTCTTGTACGACAGACACTGAGTACATTTTGTGTTGCTTCTTGTTTTTCTAAACAAATTTTGGTGAAGAAAATGAAATTGTAGTAAAAAAAATATCCTGAAATGAAAAAAAGAGCTTGAAACGGTTCCACTCTAAAAAGTTTCTTGTGTGTGTTGAAAAAATTGAGAATGAAATTACATGTTGCTTCCCTACGTCACAATCATATTTTTTTTAGTTTTATTATTCAAGATGATGATAAAATGTAACAAGATGTAAATGATTTTTTTATGCAAAATAAATTGTCATCATTATTTTTATTTTTATTTTATATGATATAAATTATGATACAAATAAATTTTTTTTGTACTTACCTTGACCAATTATTTTTGTTTTTGTTTACAAAAATATGGATTACAACCAGGATGTTTTTTTTCTAGAAAATGTCAATTATGACGAAGATGGGCACGAAAGAGAAATAAAGTAAATATTCTTATGAAATATTTTATTTTATTAAAATAATTTTTTCAGTATTGTATAATGACAATAATATTGTAATAATAAGCACAATATTTTTTTTTCAAAATGATGAAATAAAATAATTTAATATGTCAAAAACTCCCTTGAGGCTACCTGAGGATGAAGTATCCTTCTAAGAGATTTGTTTTTGCTAAAAAATATTGACTATATGTATAGTACGGATAATGGAGAAGGGACACAAAATATAATTCAAAACAATTGTAGCCAAAAGGCAAAAAATAAAAAGAACAAAAAAAAATTATTGAAAGGTTTTTAATTTTTACATAACAATTAACTTGAAATATAAACGTTTACAAAATATGCTTCAATTCTTCGTATTCTTAAAACAAAAAATGCGAGTCAGTAGGGTAGTCATTTTCAATATTGAAAAAAACTTTTCACCTGCATACTTTCTCCAATGTGACTCGCGCAAAGAAATACTTGGAGTTTGAGATGAAAAAAACATGAGTTTAAAATTTAATCCTTTAGTGTTTTATTCTAAAATAATAAACAAAAAAAAGAGAGATGAGTTTACTAAAATGTATACACAAATTTAAATTCTAAGTAGAATACCTACCAAAAAATGAATTTATCTTGAGTGTCTTCTATCTGTACGCCAAATTTTATGGAGATAAAAAAATCACTTTTTCATTTTCCCTTCTCATAATTAATAATACAAGAGGAAAGGAAGAAATAGAGGAGAAAGTTTATTAAACAAGAAACAGATATTGTGATTTTACCCATTATAATTCATTATTCACTCATGAACACTCTTCTTTTGAGTAAATTAAATGTTAAAGACAAGTTAATATGAATTTTGAGGGTCGTAAAAAAAGAAAAGCAAAAAAATAAGGAGGAACCATCTGGTTTAATTTTTTGCCTTGTTTAAAAATAAAAGAGAAGATCACAAAAAAAACATGTCAAAAGAATAAAAGTCTCTTGGATAGTCCACACTCTACACTCTTTATATAATCAAGGATCAAGGCTATGTTAATCCATCAGTGGAATGGATTTTCCTTGATCATGTTGACGATAAGAGAGAGAGAGAGAGTAATAATAATGGTGGAAAGGATGTAAGAACAAGAGCATAAAATTGGTTATCACATCCTTTTCACATGAATGTTCATCATTTAAAAAAAGGGACAGCTGTAAAGAAGGAAGGCAAGAGGAAAAGCATTAAGTTTATTAAATCTGAATGATAAACACGTTCATTACCAAAAACTCATATCATGTCCCCTCTCTCTCCCTTTCTCCTCCTTCTCTCTTCAAGAGAGAGAGACTCACCTCCTTTTTATGAGGGGACTCTCACTCTGTGTGTAATGTGTATACAAGATAATATTACAATAATAATGGATAGATGCCTTTGGTCCTTAGTTTTCATTGTAATTTGAACCATAGCCTTGCCATTTTAATACTGTCATAAATCTGATGATCGTTTATTTCTCTTTTCTTCTCAAACCTCCACCAAATGTTGATTCATGATTCTGTATATAAAGTCAAAGAGAAATCTGTACTCTCTCCTCCTCCTGTCTATATAAATGTATATGGTATACATACAATATATGTGTATTTGTACAGTCTTATCACTCAACGAAAGTATTCTCTATGGACAAAACTCACTCACCAGTTGTGTGTGTGAGGCAATATTTTTGAGGGTTATTTTTCCAACACGAGTGATTAACTTATAAATAAGTTGTGAAAGTCTATCTCATCTCTTTTATGTCCATTTTCTCTCTCTCTCATCTTTCTATTCAGTTTACTTTTAAAAACTTGCGTGTAGTTTAAAATATTTGTGAGGCTCTTGGTCTTGGTTTAAAAATAACTGTACACTGTAGACGGTAGAGAGACCATTGATGCAAGAAGAGGAGGAGGAGATTGCAAAGATTTTTTTATATTACATTTTTTATAACTTTTTCTTGTATACACTGTAAAGAGGAGAGGAGATGATACACACACAAAACCATATTTTTTCTCCGGCAAAACCAGCAAATTATACCATGCGGGTGATGATGACATGAGTCAAAGTCAAAGTATTATACCATGAGTTTATATGATGGAATGTGTTTGTGTACAAAATCCCTAAAAATTCTTTTTTAAAAAAAAGAATATATCCAACATCGGAGAGGCTGTAAGTGATGAGCTTATGAGTTTTACGACTGTTGCAAAGAGAGAGAGAGAGAGTAGAAAAAATAACCCAACGAAAATGACGAGACAAACTGATACTACTAGTACTGGCAATGTAAAAAAAAACCTCAAAGCTTCTCATCCATCAGACTCTACAGCAGCAGCCGCTTCTTCTTCTTTTTTTTTCCTCCTGTGTCTGTGATCAACAGACTTGAGACTTGTTCCAAAGAATTCATAGCATGAACGTTGCCTCCATCATAATCAAAGTGATACAAGGAAGAGAGAGAGAGAGAGAGAGGAGAGAAAGTCTATAACTATTTTTTTTCTCTTACAAACTTTCTCTTCAGTAGTAGAAAAGTAAGAGAAAAAAACTAAGAGGGTAAGCACAACCCAAGTTTTGTAGCCATAAGACGTACATACAATAAATAAAAAAAGAAGCATACAATTTATTACTCTTTACTCTTTTCCCTTTACTGTCCTTAATCCAAACATTTTATTTTTATTACAGGGTAAATAAATTGAAGACAGAGGAGGAAGGATTGTAAGGATAAAGAAAAAATTAAATATAAATGATTCACTGACATTTTTTATGACCTTGAAAACGTCTGTTTTTTTTAAAAAAAGACATTATGTTTTGTTGTATCTCCTCGTTTAATCTATAAAATTCTTTAGTCGACTTTTACTCAGCTTTGGAGATGCCATTAGCTACAGATTTGTTGAGAGATTAATTTTCTCTTGATAAAATTGACATGCATTCACTTTTGTTGAGTTATTTGTTTGAATTTTTTTTTGTATATACTCGTATAATATAAAATTCTTAAAATCTTTTAGTTTAGACAAGATTTTCAAAGTGAAAATAAATAATTCTAAAGAAATTTTTTTGAAGAGTGAATAAACTTGTAAAAATGTATGTGTACACATTTTGATGTTTGATCTTTCTTTACATTTATGTAACAAATACTCATTTATATACATGTACATGTATATAAACTCATCACAGAATTACTACACATGTCATTCAAGTCTTTCATTTCTCATGAATTTTCATGGTATCCTCTTACTTTCTATTACAGCTGTACTATCTTCTCAATCTTCTTGTTCTTGTTCACGTCTCAAATGTCTATGAACATTTTTTTTTTTCTATTTTCATTTCTTTCTTTTTTCTCAATAAACGCATCTTATATAAAATCCTTCCTTTTTTTGACTCTCTTCTTTTCTTATTTTATCCCCATATTACACAAGTTTCAAAGAAATCCAATAAACAGTTAAAGGAATTTGGTTATGAATATTTCTAATATTACACCCACTCTATCCAGATCTCTTTGTGAATTGACAAAAAACATGGAGAGAGAGAGACACTTATTGAGAATCTCAATTGAGTTAGATGTGTTCCACTTGAAAAATATATGTAGTAGTGTGTACATATTTATAAATAAATAAAAATAAAACCATTGACAGAAAATCAAACGTTTAATATAAATCATTCATAGTTTGTAGTTTGTATGCATCCCAATCTTTTAAAAAAATAAAATCCTATTGTCTTTCCTATACCCTTTCTCTCTCTCTCTCTTTACGTGGAATTCAAGTGCTGGTGTGAAATAAAGAGAGTAGGAGAGACGGTTTAAAAACTACATTTTATAGTACCTACACCTGCTATCATTGTATTGTGTGTGACCTCAATTTTTTATATTTGCTTCACCCTACTGACTATGTCATCGTCATTGTGGATTGCAATATTTTTTATAATGTAGGCAGAATGAATAATACAATAAATATTCTGTACTTTTTGTTATGTAAGAGTAAAATTTTTACTTGATAGAGATGGGGGGACGTTGAAGGTATTTAACGAAATGTTCGATTTCTCAATCCTTGGATCACATTGATGGCAACCTGAGAGAAATTCCATAAGGGGACAGCTGTTGCTGTAATAGTAAGAGGATATTCTTCTTTACATAAAAGAGGATTTCTTCTATTTCTCCATTAAGCTCCGATCAACTCAAATTCCTATTCATGCATGAATTTTTGTACTTGTATGAGACTCTAGTAAAAAAAAACTATAGAGATTTTTTTTGAGATGAAATCAAAAATATGAATTACAAGGTAGGCACTAATTACTGATTTTTGTAATTAAAAGGAGCTTAAGTTTCTCCAGTTTAAAAATAAAATAAAAATTATTTTTTAAATTATTTGGAATGAAGTACAAATGAGAGTCAATGATATGAATACTAAGGTACACTGATGAAATTTCGAATCAACCGATTTTATTTTTGTGACAACTTGAAACTTTTGTCTGTATATACTTGTATATACATATATAACTTTTTTTATATGTAATATATATATATATATATATATATATATTATAGTACTCGTATAATGATATATTTTTAACTTGTTAGTGGACTTAACTTTTTTTTATGATGAGACTGTAAATGTGTTTTATTTTATTTTGTGTGTGTGTGATTGTATTTAAATTTGACACGACTCATTTTATCTTCTCCCACGGTATCGATTCCCACATAGAATCCTTTTGAAAGCCATACGAAATTCAGGATTTAAAGTGTAAATCATGGGATTGAGAGTACTATTAAAATACCCCAACCATAGAAATGCACTACTGATATAATCTGGTAGACTACATGCAGAACAAAGTGGCATGATGAGTGCCATTAGGAAGAACGGTAGCCTAGTCACATAGAAAAAAAGAGAGAATTTTTTTTTCATAAATAAATTAGAAGAGTAGTTAAAAATTGTAATTTATAAATTAAAATAATAAAATTAAAATCTTACCAACAAATGACAAAAGCTCCAGTAATGATGGCTAAAGTTTTAGCAGCCTTTCTCTCCCGTTTAGCCTCAATAGATTCTTTTTTCTTTTTCTTTTGATTTTGTTGTTGACTTCTATTAGAGGGAGAGGAGGAGGATGGATTAGTATTAAAATTGGGATGATGATGAGGAGATGAGGATGAGGATGGACTCATTTGTTGATTATTTGACGTAGGTGAGAGAGCAGTGGAAGGTTGTTCATCTCCATCCACATCCCCATCAAGACCATTAGAAGTTTTTGAATCTTCCTCAGCTGGCTCAATCGTCACTTCAATGGATGGACTACTCACACTCTCAACTAATTTTGAGATTGTATTAATTTCAATATTTTCATGAACAATGGTGGGAGTGGTGGGAGTTAAATTGGTGGGACTTGGATTAATAGAAAATTCTGTAGTCTCTCTCGAACACTGGGGAACATGATCACTACTTATTGTTGAGGGCATTTTAGTGTCCAATGTACAATTTGAATTTTTATGATGAGTTTGTTGTTGAATTCGACCTGGACGATGTCTTATTCTTCTCTGAGCAGTCTTCCATATTTTCCAATAGAGAATTAGTATTATAAATAGTGGGACGTAGAATGTAGCACATGTTGCAAATATTTGATACCCTACATCTTGACTTACTTGACATTTCTTTGAAATCTCAAGTCTCTCTTTGTAGTCTTCATCCTTCCAACCCAAAAATGGGAGAAGGGAGACAATGGCTGCTACTAGCCAAACTATGAAAATCATTGTGTTGATTCGTCGACGATTACGGTTCCGAATGTACTCAATGTCTGTCACCGCCCAGAATCTGTTCAAAAACCATACACCACCAATAAAAAATGGATTAGCACTCTTCAATAAAAAAATAACTTTTTTGTCTATTCATTAGACTATAATACCCTCCCCTCCCCTTTCTCTCTCTCTCTATCCTCTTAATGTCTTCATCTTGGACTAGGACTAGAGGGTGCGTTTTATGCTGTATGTAGGTCAGGATACGAGAGAGAGAGAGAGAGAGAGAGAGAGGATGGAGTGACAGATGTGCGTCATTTCATTTAAAATAGGAAAGTGCACACTGTCAAATAGTCTCAAGACGGAAACGTACAAGATTAATGTTCCTCTTAGTGACGCGGACGACTCGTTGAAAAGAGAAAGAAGGAAAAAAGGGAAAAGATTTTTGTCCAAATGTCGACTTTCTCTCTCTCTCTCTAGACTGGGTACAGAATGAGGGTAATGGTATATTTTATATTTTATTCCCTCTCTAAAACACACAAAACTATTCATCACCCTCATTTTTCTTCCCCCTCCTTCTATTCTCTCTACCCTCCATCATTTGATTTAGCCACTCACACCTTTTTATTACTCACATAGGTACTTCTACTCTGTACAATCTCAGAGACAGAGAGAGAGAGAGAGAGAATTTTGGACAAATTTTAAAAATGAAGGGACCCTATAAAATGTGTACATGTATGTCGTATTTGTATGTAACACAAAAAAGCACAAGTCACGTACATTTTATGTGTAAGGGAAAATATGGAGGAAGAATATTTTATGCATGTGGGGATAAGATCAAAATAAGTCTTTGATTCAATTCATTTTATTTGCATGACATTTCATAATAATAAGCATGGGATTGTTCACTACAGACAGACAAGACATGAGGTTAATTCACCGGAAGCAAAGTCAAGAGAAGACGTGACCGCTTTTGTAAATTTTTGTCGATGATGACAAGGAGGAAGTTGAGGGTTGAGGAAGAGGAGCCGCTTTCGACAGCTTCTTAATGAACGCACGTAGACAACGTACAAACCTTATGTTCGTGGTCGTAGTGTCGTGTGTTATGGTGATGGGACTCATGACGTTGACAGTGACTGGTACAATTCCCTCTCTTTTTTGACCTATGAACTTTGTCTCTATCTACCAATCATGGACACTCTCAACCAATCACAAGACAGTCAAATAAAGAATTCAAATCCCTGTACGTTTTTATTTCCCCAAAAACATTTTATGGCCTTTAGTTAAAAAAATACCTATATGAAAATTATTTCAAATCAACTTTTGCTTTTGATCTACAAAAAAAAAATATTACAAATTTGACGTGGGTAATGTACTTTACTGGCATATAAATTTATGCAATGTAATGCATGCATGCAAATAATGTCAACTCAATAATTGTATTTGCTACACTTTGTTCCCCTTTTTTTATTTAATGCTTGAATTAACATTTTTGAATTTTTGTTGTGATAAGCTAATTTATTTTTTTCCAAGTACTTGTTGTACAACTTATTTCAAAATGAATTTTTATTAAATATATTTTTTATATTTATTTAATCCTCAATTACATTGTTGTCAAACTGTTTGTCAAAATATTAAGATTGACTAAGAAAAACTATGTACACTTGAAAATTTGGGTAAATAAATGTGACTTGTCATGAAGGGAATTAGCAAATTAGAAAATTATACTCTTATTAAAATGACATGCAAGACTTCGTTGAAGATCAAAGAAAATTGTGCATTTTTTTTGAATTCTCCAAGAAATGTTGTTTTGTAAATTACAACAAGTCTTCTGTTTGAATATTATATGTATGTCTCAACTCAAAATGTCCATAAATTATACAAAGAGAAAGTAAATATGAGCACACTATGAAAATTCTGTGTAATTTTATATATTAAATATTTTTTCACACGATAAATGACAAAAATAAAATCAGAATTTTTAAAAATTATTTTCGTCTTCCTAATAACCTTAATATCTTCCTCAATATTATGTATTCAAATTTAAATCCTTAAATTTAATCAAATTCAAAAACTTTTACTTACAATTCCTCAATATTTAAAAATCACTTTTTCTATTTTCTCTTTCTACCTTATTCAACTTTATTGAACTTGTACAAATAATATATTTATATATTATATATATATATTTTGAATGGCAGTGAATAAACATAAAATCTCTCTTTGACATTTATTTATTTTATTAAATAAAACTCTCAAAATAATTTTTTTTATCTTATATCAAACGCTATTTTTTTCCAAGGATTTTAGATCGTCAAGAAAGGAATGATTGAACTTCAAAAAAGACTCTTATTAATTCACATAATAAAATATTTCTACAGGTTATAAAAAAAAGAAATGTAATCTCAATATTAAAATATTCCATCACATAAAGTATGACCTTTCACTGTTATGACACATCCTAATTTAATTCATTCAACCCCCTCCCCTCCCCATGACATGTAGTGACTGACAACCTTTTTTTTATTTTCCAAGTCATATGAAATATTTGATAAGATGTGAGCGTGTGCAAAAAGTCAAAAAATTTATTTTATGTGCAAAAATAGAATCAATAAAAATGTCTATTAAAAAAGGGGGCTCCATTTAAAGTCTCTCAAATGTCAAAATACAAAAAATATTCATTTAATCATAAAAAAGTAAATTCAAAAATACGCGTTTAATGCCAATTTCTTTTCCTCTTTCTCTATCACTGTCTCTTCTCTTCCTTTTGATCAAAAAATGTACAATTTATTGTTCAAACGGAGTCACTATATACCGGGTGTCTCGCTCCAAAGTAGGCCGAGATGTTCATAGATTTTGGTTTGACGGTAAAAATTGAATTTAGCCACTTTCAAGGTTGCCTGAAAAGTCTCAGTTTTCTCTCAAATCCTTGAATTGCATTTGAATTTGCCTTTGCAAGGATGTCAAAATGAAAACTGAGACTTTTCAGGCAACTTTTCAGGCAACTTTTCAGGCCTTTTGAAAGGGGTTAAATTCAATTTTTACCGTAAAACCAAAATCTATAAAAATCTCGGCCTACTTTGGAGCGAGACACCCGGTATATAAACTGTACATGACTGTACATTACTGTATATAAACATAACACAAAATAAAATAAACTGAAATCCAAATGAAAATTTTTGTATCATCATTTTTTTAAATATTCAACGAAGCAGCATAATAATTGTACTTGCAACACTTGGAGAATGGAACTCAACTCTAACCATGTAAAATGAAATATAATTCCAGGAAACCAAAGATTTGCTTTCAGTATTTTGAATTTTACAGAGAAAAAGAGACTGAAATGAGAGAAAATGAAATGGGGAGAGGTGGAGGGAGAGAGAGAAGGAAACTTTTTTGTACAAAAATAATTTAACAAACTCTAGAAACCCTTTTTCTCTTGTCTCGAGTTTTGAGTAAAATATAAAGTTTGTCCAAGTGAAGGAAACAAAAGGTATGAGAGTTTTTGTGTTGAGTGACGCATGCCTCTTGTTATAATTTTCACACAGATCATGCAATGACAAGTAAACATCCACCAAACACCAGTCACTACTCTCCATCAACCAGATCGGTGGTTCACAGTTGCAAGGTTTCCCTGTAAAATGTAATATATTGTCTACCTCTGAACAAGGAGAGGATGGCGTAGGTGGAGAGAGAGGGAAAACGTGGTTAAATTTATATTCATAAAATGTTCCCTTTTGTGTCGTCGAATTTGCTTTTGGTCTTCCATTGGGAACCAAACCAAGAGAGAGAGAGAGAGAGAGAGAGATGATGAAGAAGCAAAGGAAGAAAGAGCTCACTTAAGTAACTGTGAGTGGCTGACCAGGTTGGCCTGTCAAAAGTTAGTTGAAAACTCTTTTAAAGAATTGCCATGCAATCATCAATCCATGTCAAAAAGTATCACATCAATATTTAGGTGGTCACGTCTCTCTCTCTCTCTTGGATCTTATGGTTACAGAGGACAAAATTTTTTTTTTCGTCTGAGGCTTGAGGTCAAGCCTCATCATATGATATGATATGATTTCTTACACGTATGACAGAAAATAACTTTTCCCCTGTCTCCGCTCCTCTCCAGAAATGGAGGACAAGGGAATGGGAGTCGTCATTGTGAGGATTATGGATGGTGAAATGATGAAAATGTAAAAAAAATGTTATTGAGAGGACAGGATGAGTTAGGTGCCCTTTTTGTCGTCCCACCCAAAGAAAAGTGGTCACAAAAGTATTAACTGTGTATGACACTCTACTTTATATTAAAAAGACAAATAAAAAAAAAGTTTAATATTACCGATCCAAGGCAATGGCGACAAGATGGAGAATGGAGGCTGTACAACAAAGAACATCCATGGAAGTCCACCCATCACATAAGAGAGCTCCCAAAATCCATTGACCCGTGACCTATGAGTACAATATTAAAATTTTAAATGTCATTCTTATTTTTTAAATATTTTTTATTATGTATTTTAAATTGTGGAAAAATTTATATGAAAAAATATTGACATTTCACACACATCCTCTCTACTGAGTCTACAAAACTACAAATAGAAAGTTTGGGGGACTTTGACATGGAGATAGAACATATAAAAACAAAGAAGATTAACCAAAAAAAAAAGAAACAAGACACAACTGTACAAGTTTCATGGAGGCCAGAGGGAATCGAGAATAAAAAATTGGGAGAATGTGACAAGAGACTGCATAGAAAAAAAAAGTGGAAGTAGTGAAAGTAGCAGGACTAACACTATGGAAGAAAGTACAAGAATGAAGGATATAAATTCAAGTGCACCATGCAAGAAATTAAGTGAAGGAGGAGGACAGGGAGAGAAATAAGCTGGAAATCGGAAATTGTACGTTCAACTTGTTCTCTTCCTTCACATCAAAAGCTTGTTTGTCTTTCTCTTTTTTTCAGTTTTCTTCTCTCTCTCTCTTCGTCATCCCACATCTTCAATTCTTTATTTTTTTTCTCTTCCTCGTTTATTCAATTTCTCATTCGAACATCATCTCATTCCGCATTAGTGCAGAAGAGCCTTTGAGCTCTCAAGATCAGCCGTCTCTCTCTTTCTCTCTCCCCCTCTCTCTATTCTCCTCTCTCGTCTATTCTTTTGAGTTAGAATAAGCGCGGGAAAAGATTGATTACGCTCTTGATTTTTCCTCCTCCCCCTCCTCCTCCTTTCTTCATTCAACAACAGCTAATTCATATTATATGGGTTGCTATATAATTTACTTGTGTGTGTATGTGTGTTTTGTGACTGACTGGGGGTGTAGAGGAATGTGGATTGTGAATTGTGCCTCTTTTTACAGAGAGAGAGAAACCATTTGAATAATGACACCAAATTTATTTGCCTCACTGAACTTGTAGGCCATCCTAATTATTTCTCACTGCATCTAATCTCAATACACACAAAACACAAATATTTTATTAACGAGACTTTCATGTAAAACATTCTTCACACAAAAAAAACTACAAGCACATCAACCAACTCTCATAAAGATTATTCATGAGAGAGAGAGAGAGAGCGAGAGAAACTTTGACTGATGCTCACAAAAAAATTGTACAATGACTCGTCTCTCATGTCCCATTCATTTCAAAAATAGTCATTTTATAGAGTCAACCATCTTTCAAATTTTTTGGCTGTGTATGTGTCATTATAACTCATCATTAATTTAATTTTCTTGTGTCTACACTCCCCATCCTCCTCTTCTCACATTGACGACAAGTGTAGAGCGTAGAGAAGAAGGAGACACCCAAATAAATAAAGTACATAAACTTTTCACTGTTTTTCTTTACAATTTTTTTATGTCAAAAAAATATTTCTCTTGTTCTCATAAATTGAATATTAAAATGTGAACAATGTAATATAGAATATATGGCAAAAAAATGTGCCCATGGTATTTTATATTAGAAAAGTAAATGTAAAATGCATAAAAATATTAAAATTAGGATATAATTTGATTGTAAAAAAATGGAAATTTTATTTGGATTTATGTCAAGTAATCTCTACTATTTGAAGGCTACTTAAATAAAAGAAGATGAAAAAGTGGGGAATGTAGTTAGAAAAAAAAACCTCAGACAGGTTGAGTCTCAATGTAATGCAGCACTTAAAAATACATGATACATGAGATTATTATTAGGAGAAGAAGACGAGAGTTGGAAGACATACCGTCGGTTTATTTTCTTGAGAACCGGTAACTACCCTCTACGTTGAGTACTTAAATAAAGAAGAAGAGAAAGGAGAGGGGAAAACGAAAGAAAGGATTTTCGAGTTCAAGAAAAAAAAACCCAAGTGGAGACTTAGGCTTAGAAACCCCGACTGGAGCCAGTCTCAGAGCACACACATGACACTTATTGAATTGTGGACAAACATGACATGACTTGCTTTTGGTGACAGCTGAAATATAATATGATATTAGTGAAAGACGGGCATTTCCAGGCAGGCTTTTACAGCTTGTACAACAAAATACTCTCGAAAAAATTTCTCTCTCTTTTTCCTCTTTTCCACATCTCTCTCTCTCTCTCTCTCTCTCTCTCTCTCTCTCTCTCTCTCTCTCGCTCTCTCTTTATTACTAATGGAGTTGACTGCTGACAAATTACATTCAATGGTATCACTCTACCACCAACAGTCTCCATAGTTTTATTCCTTATGTCTTATGTACTACTCTTTTTATCCTGATTTTTATTTCTAATAATCAACATTGTCTAATCGCCATTCTTTCACTTTCAACAGCCGTCTGACTCCCATTCTGTGCATCCAGTCCATGTACAGTCCACAAAAAAAAATACGTTGGAAAACGACAAATTTTTTATACAATTTTTTTAAACAATCTTAGAGGTAGGGCCTATTGTTTTTACCTTGAGTCAAAAATGTTTATTTTTTTTACTCAGAAAACATATATATATATGAGCCTTGTTATAAATGTTTTTTTGAAATCTTTCATCTTCCTCTCTCTCTCTCTCTGTTGATCTTGATCTCAACGATGAAGATTGAAAGAGGGGCTTTATCCAAACTGTTTTTATGGTATATAGAAAAATGAAAGACAAAACCAGATTGTAGAAAATTTGCAATTATTGTTTTGTCTCTTTCTCTTTTTCTTAGTATAGTTGTGAGTTTTCTCCTCAAGAATAAAATGGAGACTCGAGAATGACGACAAAGGAAAGCTGTTTTCATAGAGGATATGCAAAGAAAGAAAGAGAGGGGATGAAGGAGAAAGAAGAAATTTCTTTGAGAGTAAAAAGAAAAGAAATTCTTATCATACAAACTCTCACTCGTATATTTATCCACTTTTTTTTCGTCTTGTGAGAAAACGGTTTCTTTTCATTTTATTTTTAAAAATACATAACCTTGTTTCTTCCTGTGTCGAGTTCAAGTATTCAACAACGTGGAAATATCTCTAGACAAAGATGAAAGAACAAGTAAAAGCTTTTTATTTTACTCTTCCCATTTTCCTATTCTCCAACTTTCCCCCCTCCCCCCTTCATTTTGACTACACGTGTATACCTAAAAATGAAGAGCACTCAGTTTAGTTGGGAGACCACCAACTATTTGTTTGTTTTTTGTACGTATATGTATTTCCCTGTGCTCAGTTCAATTAATATTCATAATGGTGAAAAAAAGAAAGAAACTTTCTCTCTCTCTCTCTCTCAAATAAAAAAAATATCATTCAAAAATTCAACAAAATCTGAAATGATTTACTGTATAATTTAAAAGGAGAGTAGAGAATGGATGAAAAAAAATAAAGAAGACGTTTTATTTTTTTAAGTAGATTTTTTTCCATGACGGAAAAAGTGGGTAGCCGTCTGTGGCTGACGCTTGTGAGTGTCCATGGAGGTTTTTTTTTCTTCATGCAGCCGCAACACGAGAGAGAGAGAGAGAGAGAGAAAGCGAAAGACTTGGATAAAAAAGGGGAACGGAAAGAGAGAGAGAGAGAGAGAGAGAAAGTTGAGGTTCTGGGGGAATTATGAATGTTTTTGATAAGGTTCTCATGTAGATAGGCAAGTGAAACTAGAAGGTTGAAGGCTAGCCGGGTTGATGAAAAGCAGGGAAGGAGGCTGACAGAGAAATGTAATGTATGACCTTCTTTTTTTCCAACTCCCTCTTAAATAACTTTCACGTCCAAGCACATATGAGATTGTCAGTGTGAAAAAATCCAGTGTTTGTCCTATGAGAACGTCCAGTCCCATCATTTCCATTGTGTACACATGTACAGGCCATACATGGAGCAACTCCATGTAATTTATACGGAACGGGCGTCGCCACATGTTTTATATAGCCATGACTATATCCATCCATACTTACATGTATATGTATATATGTACTATCATAGTTGAAAAAAGAAGATAAATAAACTAGATTGTTGGGCTTACTCTACTAGAAAAGTTGTCCTCTCTTCACAAAGAGAGAGAGAGAGACGTTAGCCGTTTTTTTGCCAGAGAAATGAAATTTTGGGTGAATACATTCTTGTATTTGTATGTGATGCGAAGTGTAGAAATCATAAACTATTACTCTCTGTCTCTCTATGTATACTGCATACATCTAATACTAGACAGTGTAAAAGATACCTTGTGTAAAAGAAGAGAGAGAGGGAGAGCTGGACTCAAGACGTATTGTCAGCATTAAGACGTGGCAGAGGTCCAAAGAAAATGTACAAGATAAGGAGAACCTCCAGTTGTTCCTCCCAAAAAATTGTTACGTGCTAAAACCACACACTGTACTCTTACATACAGATACTATACACATGTATGCGTCCAAGAGAGAGAGAGAGAGAGAGAGAGAGAGAGAGTAGATTGCAAGGGAATGTGATCATCACGTCCGTTGGTGTTCGTCAACGGTGTGGATTTGAGTGTCATGCGGAAAATTTTCCACTCGTCATAATTCATAGTTTCTTTGATGAGGAAGCCCAGCAGAGGGAGAGGAGGAAGAGAGTGGGGGCTTCATTTGTGAAAGAATTAGAGCTGAAAGCTAACAAAATTTCCAAAAGGTTAGTTGTTAGGTTGTGTGAGCAATACAATATACTTTTTCATCGCCCCTCTCTCTCTCTCTTTTTCTCAAGACTCACACAAGGAGAAAACCAAACCAACAATTCTTTTTCTCTCTTCCTCCTCACGTCTCAATTCCCGACGGGATTTTACAAGTTTTAGACGTCAGCCAAGCCTGCCAGTTAGCAGAAAAAGGACTTAAGTCAAGTCAAGTGGAGTCTGTACATATACAGAATGTGAGTTATGTATTGTGAGAGTTATAAGAAATATTTTTAGTCTCACTTGAGTAGAATGAGGGCTTGTGTATGTGTTGATGATGACAAGGCAAAAATAATGTCTAAAATAATAATACATTTGTGCACAAATTTTCTCTCTCTCTCTCCCTTTTATATCTCTTACAACCCTTTTCAAGTCACAAGCATAAAGCGGAAGGAGACACGACTAGACTAACTGGAATTAAAGGAGAAGGAAACTGAAAAAAATGATTAGAGTACACGTTCAATTTTTTTTTACAAACGTCTTGAAAGAGAAGCATGATCTGCTGTTTTTGCGCAACTTGAACAGACAGAAAAAAAATTGGAGTGCCTACAAGCTAGAAAATGATATGTAATTGTTCTGGTTGTTTGAAACCTGAGAATAAGTGTGAAGGGGCTTTGCCTTGAAATGGTGGGACACAGCCAGAGAGAGAGAGAGAGGGACTGAAGCGAGAAAAGCAAAAAGGAGTAAAAAATGTGTTATGTGAGCACTCTAAAAAAATACAATGCATAATGATGCGAAGGTATGAAAAGATCAAGAGAGAGAGAGAGGCCATGACAAATAAATTGACTTGAAATGGAGGAACAGGAGACGTTGACTGGGGTCTCCATTTCATCTTCAAGTTGAAGTTAAAAAAAAAAGAAAAACTTCTTTTTCTTTCTACCCTACCGAGAAAATGAGGCAATAAGAGATTCTATTTGTTTCCGGGATCATCGTCACATTCATTCTTCCTCTACTACCCCCTCCATCCTTGTATCCATTATCGTATATATACTGTACAAGTACATATGTCCTGAAAACTCTTATTTGTTATTGTACAATATAAAAAAGAAACAAGGACAATTTCATTACTTGAGAACACACACACACACACCCAATAAAAATAAAATGACACTCAATTACCCATATTCATTTGACTTCAAGTAATTGTACATTTTTAGAAAAATATTCTTTTTAATATTAATATTACAAATATTTAAAATATGTGTAAAAAAACACTTTTGCATATTAAAACTTCCCTCCACCCAACAAAGTGCATTAACATTAATATTTCAAAACAGCCAACTTTTATTTTTTAAATTACACGAATCTCCTACACCGAGTTCCTTGAGTCAACTTCACTTTAGGTGACTTGAGTAAAGAAAAATGTGAGGATGCAATTGGAGGAGTCAGGTGAAAAATAAAGGTTGTTCCATAATGCATGAAACTGCAAATTGGACATGCATTACCTGTTATTTACCCTTGTGTGAGGGAAGGAGGGGGATTGTAAAAGAAGAAGAGGGAGGAGAAGCAAAAGAATAAAAAAGAATGCCATTGAAATAGAAAACTTTTTTTTTCTTGTCCAACGTTAGTCACTTTTTAACCCTCTAAATGGTCGTAGTATTAAATAGAAAGCTAGTTCTGTTACAAAGTGTAGCATTTGTGTATGTTTTTTTGTGTGTTTTTTTATATAAAAAGCAATCCTTTTGCACTCTCCACTTAAAATTCTCTCACACCATAAATGCTACATGAAGTGTAAAGTGTAATACATTCTCACGTGTGCCAAGTGTGGAAAGAGTGTCTTTATAGTCAAAGTATTTTTGTATTCCTATTTTAATCCCAATTCTCTCCTCTCTTTGTAGTACAAAGTTGATACTCTTTTTATGAATAGTCCTTTATGTATGTCCCACAATGGACTTTCACTTTGGTCAAAAAAAAAAATTTCACATGGGACGAAACGGTGTGAAAAATAAGGAAAAACTGTCCATGTGGAAGAAATAGTATTTTCACTTATAACCCACACAATTTTCAAGGTATGAGAGGGAGCTCAAGCTGGACTTTCTCCAGTAGAGAGAGAAAAGTGGGAAATACCTCTTTCCCCTTTCTTTTCTCTTTTTTTTGCTCAATTGTGTTTAAACAAAATGCCTGTTAGAGAGGTGAAGAATCATAAATCAAAAGAATGCTTTCCAATCACCAACTTTCTCTTCACTTTTTTTTACCAACTTTTTCTCTCTTTTTTCTATAATAACAGCTAAAAAAGAATTCGAGTAGCTCAACATTTTCTCACTTACTTTCTCCCCTTCTTCATTTTTTCTCATCGTTCATGATCCCATGTAGAGGAGAGGGAGACGATATAAAATAACTCGTAGTAACTTGACAGTAACTGTGGTCTAGTCCATATTTTGGGAAATTAGGTGTGTTGGTGCGTTTAAACGGGATTTTTTTTTTGGGAGGGGGGGGGGTGCAATTTAACTGTGAACCAAATCTGAGATTATATTTGGACTATAAAGATATAGTTGTACTTGTAGACTACATAAAAATGAGGTTGTTATTTTTTTGGCCATTTAAAAAAAGGCCACAAGTTGAGGCTATGCATTGTGTAGCGTGTATGAGAGGTGAGATGAGGTGGAGAAAGGCAAGGCTTGATGGGTACTATTCTGTCATCTGTGAAAGATTTAGAAAACTTTCATCATATATTATGGTCGACAGGGTAATTACACAAGTGGGATGGCCTCTTCTTCATCTCTCTCTCTCATCTTCTACCTTCCTATTGTACATGTGAGTGGTAAACCATAGACTCATTTTCATTCTTCTTTCAAAAAGAAAATCATTCTTTACACAACAATTTTATTTTGGTCTCTCTCAAATCTTTTTTTGTCTGTGGAACAGTATTGTTTTTATCACTTAAAAATTAACCATTTTTACTACAATCCCAACATTTTTTTTTTCTAATTCTATTAACTGTCAAAGAATGAGCTAAAACATTTAGACTTTCAATTGACACACTATTTAATTGTATGAAAACAAAACGAAAAAAAAGAAGTTTTTTTTGAATAGCTGAGTGTATAAATTAATTAATTTAAAAATTTAATTATCTCTTATAAAAATATTTTACATTTACATGATTTATTTTACTATATTAATTTAGTCACTACCAAATAAACAAATAAAAATCTAAAATGGAATTCAAACTATTCAACAATAATAAACTTGTTGTACTCCATTTGAAGGAAATGTGAATATAAAAGAAAAATTCTACAAATTCCACAAACTAGGACCTACAACAACAAGATTCAACAACACGGGAAAAGTTTTTTTTTGTCCATGAACAGAAAAATAAATAAATAAAAATAAATTGACTATCAATTGTACACACTTTGAACAGCATGGAAAAAAAGTGTGTCCTTCTCGTTGAATAATATGTATTTGTAAAGAATGTGTTGGGGTTGTGAGTAGTGAAAGTTGTCCTGTGGAAAAGAGAAAGTGGAGGAGGGTGCTATAAATGTAGATGCCAGTAAGTTACAGTTTCTCCCTTTGTTTCCACAAGGACGAGAACATTATTGTCCATACATAATGGATAACTTTTCTATTTGAATGGTACTTTTGGGTTGAAAAGATGCTGGCTTGGGTTTTTCATTATGCAGAGTACTACATATTGGTCGTAGGTTACACAAAACTACAAAGAATTAGGCTACATAACAAGTAAATGTAAGAGAACAAGTTTCGTGTAAAATAGAGTCCCTTAAGAAAGGGAAAACAGTAACTTTGTAATTTGTTCAAATTTAAATTTAATAGTATTACTACCTATATACATATATATATATATATATGTAGTCCTTTCTCTTGTCATCAAACTTATCCCCTTTTCTCTAGGTCAAATATCTAATACACGTTACTGCATTTAGTCAAAATAAAACCCAGGCTAAAATAACTTTCTTTCCAGGTGTGTGAGATTTCATACTGATACTACATAGGTACACCGGTTATATTTCGATGATATACGGTAACCGATGAAAATAAATCCACAAAGTCATTTTTATTTATTTTTTGAAAAGACAAAATGAACGATATGAGATTTCAATGTTTATTGACAGTTGAACAATTGAGTTGTAAATGTAATTACAATGGAAAAATTTAATTGTTTACAATGAAGAATTTTATTAATTATCCTTCTTGCTGTGTAAATGGTCATTTCAGACTATACTTGATTTAGTTGTATAATTGCCCTACTGTCAAAATGAAAAGTTGGAACTGGCCAATTCCTTTCTTTTTGTTAAAGTCCCCCGCACTTGATGAATTGAATGGAGGATATAAAGGATGTGGGCAGTATAAAAGTAATAATGAGGAAAGTAGAGAAAGTGGAGGAGGGAGAGGAGATGGAAGACATGGTGTTATATGAGCTTTGGTCGTGCAACTCGAAAGAATTCTCGTGACTGACTGACTCAGTGACTGGGCTCTGTCAACAGAATCTCTAAAATCCCTGTATTCAAACAGCCAGCACGCTCCCTTGCCTCCAAACAAACAACGGCAAGTAAAACTATTCTCATGAATACATTATCATGTATAGAGAGAATGTACAGGGATAGATAGAAGAGAAAAGAATACGTCAAGAATGTGAATCCCTCTCTCTCTCTGGCATACTACGCATGAAGAGTTTGTGAAGGGAAAGTGAAAGTGAAAGCAAAGCTTCATAAATCGCATCACAAGGCTACACCGGCTGAATGATTAAAGGCAAACTATGGCCTTCTCATTCAAGCACATCAAATTAATGGAGAAAGCAGTCTAGCTTGTCAATATCACACACACACACTCTCTCAACCCTTTTATCTTTAGAGAGTGAAGGAATTTTACGCAAAAAAAATCCCCCTTTTTTTCTCACTCTACATTTACATGAAGATGACTGAAGCTCAGGACAGGAAAAGAGAGAGAGAGAAAAGTTGAAGACTTTTGGTTTATTGGTTTTTAGTGAATTTTGTGCATCCTTGATAAATTAACCATGCTACAAATAAACAAGGATGGAAAAGACAAAAATAATTATTGTCAGTCTCTCTCTCTCTCTCATGGACCTCACGACCTCACTCTAATTGCGTACATTCATTTTCTATTACAATTCTACTTAATCAAAAAACTACAGACAGGTCATATATATACAAGGTTAGGTGCGTGCAGGAGTTGTCAAAATATTTTGTGGAATTTTAAAAAGAAAAAATTAATTAAATTTGAAAAATTAATACTTACCTCATACACAGCACCGAGAGGCATGACGAGACAGGCTACCATCAAGTCGGCCACCGCAAGGCTTACAATCAAATAGTTGGCCACATTTTGGAGATTTTTTTCAAAAAATACGGCTGCTATCACAAAGAAGTTGCCTAGAAATAAAATTTATATTGAAAATATTATTTTACCCATGTACATGATACAATATAATAAATATCAAATGAGGTTGACTTGTGTACAATCTTTTGTGTTGAAATAAAATTTATACTCATATTTATTAACAAATATAGTACATATATGTACTATATGTACACATACATCAATATTAAAACAATCAAAGTCACATTCTTTGAATTTTGTGGGACTCGTGGTTCCTTGTTTTTTATTTCTATGGACTTGTCTCATGTCAATAGACAAAAAAATGTATACACTACACAGACACATGAAATGGGGACTGGGGTTTTGATATAAAATATGAATAAATTATTTATTTATTTATTTGCAATCAAATATAGACTCTTTCATCACCTGCGGACGTGCATGGATGTGTACATGACAGAGATGATTAGACAATAGAAAAATGATCAAGTGGGTGTATCATCAAATGATATTTTTTTTGTGCCAACCAACTTTCCATCTTGTTTAAAATTCATGAATTCATTTAGTCGATACATATATACAATAAATATATAGCAACTAATGTACTAGCATAAAAAACAGGGTTTATTTCTATTGCAAAATTTAACTGTACTCCAAGTCATTAGTCATTCTCATTGTCCACGGGTTTTGGTACAACCCACACACAACTTGGGTTAAATTACATTGTCATGAAATTCTATTTCCCTTTCTCCGAAAATACCCAAAATTTCACATTTAAACAATAGAACAAAACATTAGAGCAAAAAAATGAGAATTTATTAGATGATATTACTTACTTATTTGAATTAATTTTTTTTTTCAAAAAGAAAATTTCCATAATTATTAAATACACCAAATTTACTGCACGAGTGAATATGAGTAGGAAGTCTAGGAATTATTTTTCAATGAATTTCTATATTATACGAGTAAGATGAGAGACACAAACACTAATGAATCTGGCATGAGTAGATACAGGTGCTCCTCAAAGAAATATTTTTTGTAGACAATCTCTCTCTCTCTCTCTCTCTCTCTCTATATATATATATATATATATATATATATATATACTCAATCCAATCCATGACGAAAGAGGACTGTTCAAAGATTTACAGACTTGGCTTGATTGAGAGAGGGAGAGAGAGAGAGACAAGATGAGAGGAAAAGGAAAGAAAAACGAAGAGATGAGGATGACGACGGGCGAGATTGAGAATGGATTATAGAATTCTTATAGAGGAGTAGGATTTAGCTAAGAAAAAGAGGAGATGGAATGATCATGGGGGGGCAGAAGGTTGATACATGCATACATTTGCCCATTACTCTGATGTAAAAGTTTTCACCGTAAACTTCATTGATTTATTCCAAGACTTGGAGGGAGGAGACAGGAAAGAGAGAGAGAGAGCGAGGAAAAGGAAACGAGTCCTCATCACACACGAACAGTCTCTCTGCATTGAATAAGTTTGTTAGTTATATGAACGTCAGGTCATAGACACTTGTCAAACGCGTCGTTCATACCAATGAAAAGAAAGTGAGACAACGTAGATAGTTAGACAGGAAGAGAGAGAGAGAAGAGAGAGATTGGTTGCATTTCACGTGTCTTTATTGTATAATTTTTTTCTCTTAAAAAGTCACCATCTCTATTTCTCCATGGTTTGGGTGTATCAATCCAACTTTTTTTGTCCTATGTAATCCATTTCTTTTCCAACCCTCTCTCTCTCTGGCTGTGTACCTTCCATGGGAAAAAAAGGAATGAAATAATAGATGACAAGTTAGTCGTAGTCCATTACTGACGAGTTATTCTTTCAAGTGGTCAATTCAGAGTTTATCATGTCATACAAAACTATGGCATGTGTCTGACCCAACTTATGACTTTCCCCTCATGTTTTTTTCTAAACTTTATATGTACCGTACCTATACACACTTATATGATTAAGTTCATTGTATACAGTATATACATACACAAGTTTTTTATGATGCGAGCACTAAATTCATTCTACAAAAAGAAAGATAGATGGAAAAAGGGCAAAGGAGAAAGTCTCTTGAGTAATTTTTTTTTGAGAACAATAGAATATGACATAGATTTTTCCTGTCATCAGATTTGTCCATGTTTCATACAAACTTTTATATATTATTATTTTTTTTACTTCTTCTCCATTTTATTATATTTCTAATAGAAATGGATGGTTATAATATCCAAAAAAAGATTTGGCCTCTGACCTTGTCCATTAAAATTCTATATTTAAAGCTACCCTCAAACAGTACAAAGGAAAGAAAGTTGTGTGAGTAATGAGTTAGAGGCCAAGAGTGTAGACTTACAATTAAATAATATTTTCTCTCTATATAAAATTAGTTAACTAATAATCTATTATATCTAATATTATATAAAAAAGTGATTAAAGAGGAAATTATAGCTTTCAGATTCTTCTTCTACTGTGTACACACTCATACAAAGATTAACTAAGAGTCAAAGGTCTCATGTTCATTTTTGTTTAGGATGGTGTACACAAAAATGTTTTTTTTGTTGATGGAGGAAAAAAAAGAGTAAATGATTTGAAATGACAAGACAGAAACCCAAGAGTCACATACAATCTACTTAATGGCTCTTCCATGTTTTTTTTTGTTGTATTCTCTATTTCCCATGCACACAAATATTGTACTCTATACACAAGACAGAGATGGATGTAGTGCATAGAGATGATTTATCATTGGCTTGTACATTTGTACATTGTACAAAATATGGTATTTGTATTTGTGATGATGAAATAACATGAAATTTGATACATATTAAATATTAAATAATTTAATTTACCAATTAAAATGAATGATAAATGATTTCATAGATTAAATCAAGTACCTCGTTGTATTTATAATATGAAAATCCAATAAATAACTTTCCCAATTTCGTAAACAAATAGCAATCCCTACTAAAAAGTGAGGATTGCACATGTTGGTGTATTAATTTGGGTAAATAAAATAATTTAGTATGAAAGAATATTGATTTTAATCATAAAAAAATTATATAATAAATTATATAATATGAAAAATAATTAACTTACCAATTATTGTGGCTAGGATCATTAGACCAAGAACTATACTCGTGACGGTCATCACAATGACCCCAGACCATTTCCCCCATTCTGTTTCGTTAGTGATGCCACTCGAGTTGACAAAGTCTAGTCCTTCTGTGGTGGACTCCAATAGACAATTAAAATCTGTACATCCCCACCATGACAAATTCTCATTTTCCATTGACATCGCTTCACCTTCCCCCATGTCTGTCTTTGTTAATTTTTTTTTACAATTAAATCAACAACTTTTTTGTATTCTCCTTGTCCTTATTTTCTACTAAAATATTAAATTTCATTTGAGCTTGAGGTACTCAAAAATGACAGTAAAATGAAAAACATGTGGGAAGCACCATAAAAAACACTTTTGACTCTCCTCCTCCCCAAAAAAACTTGTTGAAATTTGAGAATCCCTTTTTTTAGTTTAGTAGTAGTTGAGCAGTGATTGATTGGGAAATGGATTTTTCAATAAATTGATAATGTGACCACACTCCATCTCCCTTCTGGTTTTCCAAATGATGATCATCTTGTTGTTTTTTTTCCTGTAAAAAAAATAAAGACAAAAGTATTTTTATTCTATTATTCTTCTGTCCCTTCCAGCTCAGTCCTGGCTTTGTATTGTAAATTGTAATGAATGGAATGTAAATGAAATAGACAAATGCAAGGAATTCAAACCCTATTTTCATTGTCAATGTCTTTTATGTACCAGTAGTGTAAAATGTAGTCCTAATTATCATGTGAAAGTACTGAAAGTTGCCCACAGTGCCTCTACATTCCCTCATCCTCGTTTATACATTTATATATATATATATACATTATATATATATATATGTATGTATAACCATTATAAACATTATTTACGCAATTTTAGAGGAAGAAGGAAAAGGAACATGTACACACCGCGGAGAATTAACTGTAAAGAAGGTTAGAGGAGAAGGAGAATCATTGCCAATTAATTATTCGGTCAAATGTTTGTTTTCCTTGGCTGACTGGTTGGCTTGGTGTGTGTTGTTTGAGGGCATGGGCATTTTCTTTTTCCATTTCATTTCCCCTCTCTTCCTCTTGTAAACCATATACACAATTTTCTCTCTCTCTCTCTCTTTCTCTCTCCACACAATTACCTACAGTACTTAATCGCCCACTTGAGTCGAGACGGCTGCTAAACTTGCTCTAGGCTTTCACTTCTTTCTCTCTCTTGTACAGCCCAGCCATTCTAAATCCTCAACGTGGCAAGGCATATGCTTGAGATTGGATGTGGATGAGATGTGTGGCTGACTTTGTGTGTGTACTTTCTTTTGCCAAGTAGAGACGAAACGATAAAGAAATTGCTCTGGTCATCTCAATTTTTCTCTATTTCTCCATTCATTCTTCCTCGTACTATAACATTGGTAGGCAGAATTAGTTTTTTTTTGTGAAAATATTTTTTTTTGTAGTTCCCTTTCTCCAATTTCTTTCATATGGATAAATGGGAAATAAAATCGTTGTCTACTGGCCTACTGGTGTACTATCTGTATGATGGTACTGAATTGTGTGTGCTGACTCATGTTATGAATTGAGCTTAAATTTATTTATACGATTAGAGATATAATACATAAAATTTATATATGTAATACTCCACATATATGCATGAGAAATATATTGTCAGCTAAACTGTCTGTACATAAACTAGAGAGAAAAAAGAGTGAAAGTTGAAGCCTCAAGGTTTGAGTCTGTAACGCACAATCTCTGACATTTGTAAGTACATTGATAGTTTTTTTTAGACTTGTATTTTTTCATGTCATTGCATGTGCATCAAATGAAATGATGATAAAGAATGAGAGAGTGACTGTGAATCAAAGCCTGTAACTTTTTTGTATTTAGAGAGTTAAGAGGGAGGAGGAGACGAGAGAGAAAAAGAATTTCTAGTTGGGTGGATGGACGATAGGTTTACAATAGAAAGGAATGGAATGGACGACGAACCATCAGACAGACTTGTAAGGTCTTTTGCTTTATTATGAGATGAAGCAAAAAAAAGAGAGAAAGAGAGAGGATGATGGCTCTTTAAGTCAAACTTTCAAGTGGGCCTTCTATATAGTCCGGCCCGCTTCTACAATATTGATTGACCATCCAACAGAGGAAAGTAGTAGTCGGACGTGTAGAAGATGAAGAAGAGGAGGAGGGCTATAGGGACAAGCGCTTCTAAAAAAGCTTCGGATCATTTCACTTACATTACGAACGCTTTCTCTCTCTCTCTCTTCTTTAGACCAAATGCTACTACTAACCTCAGTTTCGGTTCTCGAGCTCTACGATTTTTTATGAGTCTTTTTTTCTCCACTCTCCACTCTTTCCTTTCCTTGATTCAATTCTTTAGCCCTTCTTGAGGCCACTTCCTTGCAGACAATCCATTCATTCTACATTTTCTTTTCTTTTTTTGGCTACATTTTCTCGTGTAGTACGGCGACAAGGGCTTTTTTTCCTTGCTGCTCTTCACTCACTTTGACTCTCCATATACAAAACTGTACATATGCTGATACTTTAAGTGAAGTGGAGAGAGTGAAGGCGACCCTTTCTCGGATTTATTTGAAGCCGGCCATGTTTTGCCGGCTATCTTTGACTCTAATGGGAAGAATCTAAACAATACATTATGTGCCCTGCTGATGGGAAAAAACATTCGACATGTTCTCTGCTCTCTCTCTCTCTCTCTTTATTTCCTCTCTCCTTTCCCTCAGTCAACATTGAAAATATCTTTCTCTCTCGGTTTTCTCCATGCATCTTGTCTCTCTATTTCTGCTCATGTGGTTTATTTCATCTCCTCTCGACCGTGGAGCATCTCCACATAATATAATAGATTACTCTCACTCTCTAACGTTCCCTGGGATTATTTGTATGAACGAGGTTTTAGTCCTCTCTCTCTCTACAAAATTAATTACTCTGGGTTTTTGAAAACCAGGAAATGATGGTACTCGTATCATGCAGAGTTCCTTTTGGCCTCCAATGCCCAAGCCCAACCATCCTTTGTTTGTTCCTCTGAACTGTATACAAAAAAAAGAAGTGGGTAATTATGACACCATCCCCCTTTTCCATTTTGTCTTATCTGTACATATACAATTCATTTTATAGTCATAATTTGAATTTTCATCAAAAGCTAAAATTCTACAGTCACTTTCATGTTACATCAAATTTGCAAAAGGGTTCTTTTCTCTCTCTCTCTTGTGCACAATTTTGCTTCTATTTATTCTTCGTTATTATTTTCACTTGTATGCATCTATATGTACTTACATATGAAAGTCATCCAGTGGGCTTTTTGCCCATGATATAAGTCATATTTAAGTCTTATGTAGTGCTATTATATAATACTCTTAACTCATTATTTTTTTTGTTGCCTCTAAAACCACATTTAACTTTTAACAAAAGTCAACCCTATCATATTTCTCTCTCTCTCTTTCTTACAATTTTTTTTGCAAAGACTAAAATAAAGAAAAGGACAAAAGTTTTTTTTTAAAATCAGAACAATGAGAAAACGGACTGAAGCAGAGGGATCAAAAAAAATTCACTAAAAATTTTTTTTCGGACCGTCATGACTGAAGAGCCTTTACATGTAAGAATGGTCTAAGAAATTGAAGACAAGGATAGAAAAACAACCCCCCACTTGTTCTATGTCCCTCACATAAATCTTAATGGTGTAAAAACGAAATTGAACGGCACAAGTACACTGGGAGTGTAGAGCATAGCATAAATTTCCCATGGATTACTCAACAGTCTTCATAAATCACTGAGACAGAGAAAAAGAAAGAGGGAGGGAGGAGGAGAGTGGGGATTCCTTAAAAGTCACCCGCAAACTTTAATTGTAGAATACTAATTTAGCATGAGAGTGGGTGTATGTGTACACTGTACAGTAATGTTGGTAAATGTGAGACAATTTTTTGTTCTCTCCAAACTCATCATATGCTCATAGTCTAGCACTAAAACAGAATAGAAAAGCTGGCCATAACGACACATAAAGTAGATTGTATAAGTAAATATGACGCAATGGAATTTGTATGCTTGACTACATGTTGATAATTAAATCGCATAATATTCCCCCCAGGCTTTTCCCCCACAAGTTAGTTTAGAGAGACATTTTAAATAAAATAGAGAGTGTTGTTAATTTTCCTTGAATTTTTGGTTAAGAATGGTTAAAAACAAGCTGGTAAAGTTCTAGGAAAATTTTCATTTGAAAATGAAAAATATTGTAAAAGAGGAAAAAGGAAGTTTGTATGTAGATTATAATAAGCTAACGCTTCCTACGACAATGCCTATGGGGGTGTTATGGCGATGTGGATGGAAGAGATGTGATGGTAAGGGAAGATATGGATGGAAATCGGAAAGCGAAGAATTTACATTTTTCTCTAATGCATCGTCATGCATCTCAATGTGTGATATTATCAGCCCCTCCTCAAAAACTAGCTACTAACTATGCGCATAATATCTTGTATATTAAATTTGCCACTGTGTTGCAAGTCATCTAATGTTAAAAGATATTCCAACTCGTCCTCTTGTACATCCCATATCTCATGTTCTCTCATGTTCATTCATGGACTCTCTCTCTCTGTGTACAATGGGAACCATTATTATGTACCTCCTGTGTACTGTACTGTACTGTACTGGGGGTGTGTAGACCATGGGCTTGTGTGTTCTATCGAATGGGGGACAAGGGAGTAGAATTATTGAGTAGAATTTATACAGACATACATTCACAACATGAACAAATATATAAAATGTATATGGGAGAAAGTAGAGAGAGCTATATACAATTTGAAGATTGTATGGAGAGGGATGTGAATGACGCAGTCATTGTTGTCTTTCTCTTGAGTTCTTGGTGGTGGAGAAAAGTCTGGCCAAGTCATTCTTGACTACCTCACCCAATTCATCTCACTCTCTTTAGCCTCCACAATTTTCCCCTCACTTTGGCTTTACCCTGTGATGGAACGATCCAAAAAGCCATGTGATGTACGAGTACTAGTCAGTGGTTACAGTCTCTACTTTCTCCTCTCTAAGTGAACTCGGCCTCTGCGTCTCTTTCCTTATCATTAGATATTCCTATTCCATGAAAATCCTTCCACCTACTTTTTCACTTTCCCCATTCTTCTTTTCCCCCCTTTTTCCATCCAATTCCTCATAAAACTTGGATGTCTCAATGCCCATAGACTCTAGTCTGGATATTCAATGAAGGTCCAAAGAAGCGATGGCCACATGGATGAAAAACTTGACTTTCTTTTTTTTTACTGTCTTTGGAATATATTGAATATCGTGTATATATTATATTATGGAAGGAGACACACAAAAAAAGAAACTTTTGTGTCCGTTTACATAAGATATTATAAAAAATACATGTGTTTTATATTATATTAGTTTATATATATACATATATATATGTTGTTCCCACATTTTATATTATGAACACACAAGTATTATACTTTGCTCCTTATTCAAACACAAACATTCACAAAAGAGGAAGAGAAACAAGAGAGAAAGAGAAAGGGAAAGTTGGATGAAAAACTGTAGCAACACAAACTAAGTTGATTATTGGAGAAAGGTATTTTTGGACATGTAAACTCTGTCCGCTGTCGTCCATCACTACTTTTTATTCCCTCCCCCTCTTGTCCACTAAGATTTTCTTTTCTTTTGGTTACAATGACACACACTCTAGTCTCTTATAACAAGAAAAAGATCTTTTCACAAATTTTCAATGAAACTTGCCAAAAAAAGAGAAAGTAAGGTTTCTTGAGCCAATCTGAGATAAAAAAAAATTCAAGGGTTTCCTCATTTCACGTCTTTTTGCACTAGTTGAAAGGTAACGAAAGGACTCATTACTTCTAGTTCATTGTACCAAAGGGAGGGTAGGAGTGGAATGGGGTTTTAAATGAAATCCAAGTGTATCAAATAAAATCTTTTCTATCATCTCATCTTCTCAAATATACACACACATGTCCTCACATGTACATGCATATACTTTATATAATTTGTAATGAAAGTTTTTTTTTTCAAGGTGAGCTATCCCACAATTTTTGCATGATAGAAAATTCCATCTCAATTCTTATGATCTTGAGAGTCACGCCCTAAAATATATGACGGTAAAAATAGACTGGAGGTCTTCAAGTCAAAACTTGTTTGTGATATTGATACTCCTCGTAAATTTAGAAGGGAGCGTTGGGTATAACTGTCAAACTATGCATTACCCCATTATACTTTTTTACCATCATCTCTACTCCATCCTTTTATTTCTGTCAAAGGTCAGGTCCATTTTGAGTGTGTGTATGTACATGTACATGTTAAAGAGTAAGCTATCATGTTTAAAACATATTATGTAGACAGATTTCCATTAATATGAATACAAAAATAAAATGTATTATCAAGTTATCTCTACAAGATTTCTCCAAACCCAAAATGTCAGCTCTCTTCTCTCTCTCCCTCTCGTCTAGTGGAACAACAACAAGTCAAATGGTTTGTGATTTCAAAAAAACATGGCCATCTTCAACATCTTGCGGACCATGTAATGTTCAATAGAACACAATGATATCCGATAACTTTTTATATATGAAGAATACAACGTATACATATCTATATCCACCATGCCTTTTTTTGAGGAAATAGTCCCATCCCCTTCAACGATTTCCTATCTATTTACACTCAGGATTGGAATGAAGACACACAAAAAAAGGAGAGGGAAAAAAACGAATTTTTTGTAGCCTCACTCCTTCACACTGTCACCCTGTCCTGGTGACAGACTATTTTCACTTTTTTTTCCATTTCCCAATTCTTTTTTTTCTTTCCACTAGAATCCTTTTTTTTGTCTCATTTTTTTTTGGTTTATATGAGAACGAGAACTGTAAAGATTTGAAAATGTAAATGAGATGTTTTGAAATTGAAATGCAAAAAAAATTTGGAAACTAGGAAAAGACACGTGTCCAACAATTTCCAGGTAATTTAAATTTAGGATGTGGATGGGTAAAACTCAATAAATTAATTTTCAATCTGACTAATTAGTCATGTGTATAAAAGTACACATACTGTAGTATAAAATTAATGTAATGGGGATACTATAAAACATTCTACTAACTAAATTGGTATGTACATACAACATGACACGTGGTGTGATGGGGATGACACATGACGTGTGTACTTACATGCTCTTGACTCAAGTGTGAACTGTGTACAGAATTAATTATTGTACGTGTACAATGTGGTGAAAAACAAAAGGGACTGACTGAGAATGGATGAAACGTTTTTAATTAACGATCGACTCGAGTGTCTAGTATCAATATAGAGTGATAATTTAATTACAAAAACTATTATTAAATTTATCTCTCCACATATTATGTAATTTACAATAAACATGCTATACTATTTTATGGAGTAAAATCAATATTTGAAAATAAAATGTGTATAAATATATCTATTCTTTTTTTTATCCCTCTCCTATAAAATGAATCAATTCTCTCTCTCTCTCTCTCTCTCTCTCTCTCACTATACAATTCTACAAAAGTAGAAACAGAAATGCAATAACTGTGTAACATGTCTAAAAGTTCAAAGAAGTGAAAGTGACATTGGCAATGGAGAAAGAGAGAGAGAAAGGTAGTGCAATAGATTCAGTTTTGGACAGTTCCATATTTTTTGTGTCTTGTTGTCTTTCGTCGAATGGCATCATTCTTTTTCTTACTTTTTTCTTTACTGCCTCTTCCTACAGACATTTGAGAGACCAAGGCAAAGATAAACATGACACAAGTGGAGAAAGTAAGAGAAAGATAGAGGGGGGGACTGTACAATATAACAAGGGGCCAAATTGCTATTTGCCGTTGTGGTAATCACAAGGGAAAGTCCTTTATGTTGTGGTACGGACGCTGTGAAGAACAAGAACAATGGTTTTGTCCTATGGTTATACATGGCAAAATAACATCACATAGATTTTATTATATAAAAGGGGCACTCTCCATCTCTCCCCCCTCCTATTTTGTGTGTGTGTGTGTGTAGGGGAGAGATGTATAAAATGATTCTCAAAATAGTAAAATCTTTATCTTGTCTTCTAGCCAGGATTACGATTATATGTCTCACACAAAATGTAATAAGGATATAAATACAGTGGCACTGGAGCAGTTGAGCATAAAGAGCCTGTGCTGCGGTCTACTACTCTCCCAACATTTACACCACTAGTCTCACCACCACCAAAAAGACGGCAAAGAGAAAGAGAGAGAGAGACGACATTTGGGAGGAGACCACAATCAAAATATTCTTTGATTAAACCATACAAAATATACTAACCAATTTTAGATTAAAGAAAATTTCTAAACGTTATGCAATTTCTGTGGCTTTCCCAAGAATCTTTTCAAATGCAATAAAGAGGAGACTAATAACTTTGATTAGGATTTTATTATTCACTTTCTCTCCTTTTTCGTTTGATGCTAGATTACATATGTACAGTACACATTGTACACAAATTAATATCAATCCCCACAAACCAATCTTTTCCACTGGATCCTCCGACTTTCTTCCGCTTCCTTTATTGTCTATTATACAACGTCAAGGGCAAGACTCCACCATGTTTTGGAGCGGAGTGACGTACATGAAAATGGGAAGAAAGAAAGAGAATTTGTAGAATGTTGACAGGACTGTGTACAACGAGTGATTGTCGTAGCTACTCATCCTTGAAAGCTATACAAGAAACTGCCAACAATATAGAAGAAGATAGACAAGAGAGAAAGTAGAAAGAAAGAGATTTGTTTGAGAAGCATTTCTTTTTTCTCCCGCACATAAATTACAATCAACAAAATTTTTACGTAAAATGTTTTTTTGTTCCTTCATACCTTTCTCCTATTTGTAGGACACATTTTTTTTGTTATAAAAGTAAAGGTCATATGGATGATATATGTACAGGCATACACATGAGTTGAGTAGTTTTTAATCAAACCCCCTTTTTTTTCTTTTTTTTCTTGTCCCATTGTCACCCTTTGTTCAACTTTCATATTTCTCTCTCTCTTTCTCTTTTACTTCTCGCTCTACTTTTCATTAATGCATCTATTCTCATTTTGATGATTAAACTATTTAAGGTTTCACTTTCTCCTCATTTTCTTTGGCTTCCTTTCTCTTTCTCTTTTTTTGTGTGTAATACAATTGGCTAGTGTGTGTACTGTGTCCCTTATTTGGAGACTAAAAGCTCTTTCTTTTATTTCTCAGTATGGAGACTATCATTTAGTATTAACAAAGTCAAAAAAAAAAACAAAATTTTGTTGTGATTCATCAATGTGTCTCAATCATGGGATAGAATTTGAGAGCCAAAAATAGTTAAAATTTTGTTGATAGATAGTTTGAGCATCTGTACAAATAATTTTGTTGGAAAAATAGACAAGAGCTCAAGACTGGCATGAGTTATTTTTAAAGAGATAATCCTTCACCATGTTGACTTTTTGACTTGGTCTATTATAAACAATTGAGTTTAAGGATGAGAGTGTCTAGTTTTGGACTCAATGGAAAGGAGAGAGAGAGTATAGGAGAGAAAGCATTTATTTAATAGAAGGGAGTAAGGCTTAGAGATGTGAAAGTTATCTGACTTTTTAACTTTGATTTGACTCAATGTGTAAACTCTACAGACAAGAGTGTACATGTACATGATAGAAAGTGTAGGCGTCAATTTGTGCTGGAGAGGAGAGAGTCTAAAATTTGAAAAGAGTCCAAAACTTGTCTCACAAAAAGAGAAAACTACGGGACAATGATAAAACAAAACCATCATATAGAATCATCACCATTGAAACGTTACAAAAAGATAAGGACTTTAATTCAAAATAAATCGTGTCAATGAACTTGAATGAGGGTCATAGAAATTAAAAAAGAAAAAAAAGAGCAATACAATTTTGTGGTTCACCCGCATGATTTTATTGAGTACAAAATATTAGAATGAGTGCAAAATAAAAAATATTGACTTTAATGGGAATGATTCAAGTGTTTCCTTTATGTAAAAGTAAAGTTTTTTTGAAAATAAAATTAATATTATGAAATAATATTTAAATTTAATTTTCTTTTGTCAACTATTTCACTCTCCCTTTATTCTCTCTCTCCCCTTTCTCTCTCTGTAGACCCAAAGACTCAACCACAAGGTGAAAACAAGGAGGAGCAAGTCATTGGATGGGATTTGGAGGATTGTGGGATTGTTGAATAAAAGACATCAAGTTCATGCTCTTGTTCTTCAAGCTTGACAGGTAAGTTTATAGGTAAGATGGAATAGAAAAGACAGAAAAGTTTTCTCCTCCTCCTTTCTCTTTTCTCTTGTTCAAACTAAAGTTTTAAGAAGGACAGTTCGATTTCAAAAACTTTACAATCGACTTGCCTCAACCTCTCACTCTCACAAAAGGATGGAGAACGAGATAGGAGAGAAACTTGAGAGAAAGCATGGCTCCAAATGTAAACTGTATACAGAGAAAGAGGAAGGTGAACGAGAGAGAGGAGAAAAGAGGGGAAACATTTACTTTTTGATTGGCGGTCTCAAGTTTTATTTTTTTACCGGTAGTTTCTCAACTACACTACGTAGCACTTCCTCACTCTGCCTCTACTTCTTACCTCTCAACATTATTCTCTAAACTACTAATCGTCCCTGCATCCTTTCTCTCAAGTAAAAAGAGAAAGTCTTTCTATATTTCTACACTACACCGTGAGCCTCAACCCATAAGAAATGCATTAAGGAAGTAATACAAAATACATACCTCTGTCGAATTCTTCTTCTTATTTTTTATATACTTGTTCCTTTTTCTTTTATCAATAAAGTGTGTAGACAATTTAAAACGGAGCTTTTTTCAAAACCAAAAAAACTATGGGAGAGAGATACTGATGAACTGTATTCGTTTATATAAGAGACGACCTGTCTTGTCTTGTGTGTGTTGCACTGACGATGAAAAGAGAGAGAGAAAAAAGCAAGGATGAGAGAGAGTCCCTGTCACTTGAAACAATTTTAGTTCTCACATGATAAGTTGATGACGTCGACTCAACTCAAGTTGGAGTAGTTGATGGAGAGAAAGTGAAGAAAAAGAAAAACTTTTGCCTTTTGTCACACAAAAAAGAGAGAGAGAGACACTCACAATTTGTCTTGATATTTCATTCTCTTATGTAATCATATTGGTTATACATGTAAATCTACCTCAATGTTTTTTATGTATCAATATATTTTCTATATAAATGTAGAGTACTTGTATGTACATGTACGTGTAACTTTATTTTTTTTGTCTAAAACAATTTCTACTATGGATAGACTTCCACTATGAAATTGTTTCTAAGGTACTTTTCTATGTCAATTTTTTCATGTTCATTTTTTCTCTATGTGTGTTTTTATTCTTTCAGGTAGTAAACTGGCACCAAAAATATTTTAAAGTGTACTTTGTACATGTACTAGATTGTAGGGTTATATAGCACCTTGAAAAGAAAATTTTTGAAAATTTTTTGGGTTGAGGATCATTGACGTTTTCTTAGTTTTATTCCTCTCTTGCTCAACAAACCACAAGTCACAGTTTTAGTAAATCCAAGACAAGACAAGATGAGAAATATTCTTTCTTCTCTGTGAAAAAAAAAATCTTGCCGTTCATCCATACATACATTCTTCCCACACTTTTGTTTTATTGTCTGACTCATTTGATGACCAAAGTTATTTTTCTTTTTTTTCCAGCCCCTCCCCGGCACGTTCTCTTTTCTCAACCAAAAATAAGGAGAGAAAGTAGACAAACCAACAATTTTATTATTTTTTTTGACCACCCCAAAAAACACTCTGTTGAAAATACCAAAAGTACAAGAATTTTTTTTTGTTTTTTTGTACAAAAAAGAATTCACTTATTAATCCCAAAAATGTGTGAAAAAAATAAACTTTTTTTTTACTGTTGAAACGAAAACACTCAGGTCACCATTGCAATTGTCATTGGCTCTCCACAATTTTTTTTATAGAGAGAAGGAGAAGAATTGTAAGATTGTAAATTATAATTTAAAAATAAATAAAAACCAAGGTTCTTTGTATTTCACCAATAAGAAATCTTTTTTTTTGTGATTGTTGAGCACACACAACACAGACGAAAGACACAATACCACATACAAAATGACACTGACTGCCAAGAGATTGAAAGAAGCACAACATGAAATAAACAAGGAGGAAATGAAGAAGAATAAATGGGGTGGCAGTGAGTGAATGAACAAGTTGTGTAAGTTTCGTGAGTAGAATAAAGTAAAAAGGTTTTTTTTTCTCTCTTATTTTTCCTCTCTTGTTCTTATATATTAGAGGGGGTTTTGGTTGTATAATGTGGAAGAGTATAAGGTTAAAAAGAGGTGGATGGCAAAAAAAAGAGTGTTAGATTTTGGGGCTTGCTCTGAAAGCAGACTGAGGCAATGAAGGACAGAGTGAAAGTTAAGTAGGGGAAGCAAACGAGAGTCTCTAGTTCACTCAGTCAGTCAAACAGACTCACGCCTGCGTTTCTATTGTACATAAATGGACCCTCCAACTTTGATACAGTAGGCACAAACGTGTACTAGATACTTTTTTGTATATAAAAAGACTACATTTATATAATACATTTTACTCTCTCTCTCTCTCTCACACATTCTATGCATGCAAAAAGGACACATGAATGTTTCTCTTCTCCCTTTTCCATGTGATACATGATCATCTTTTACCTCACATCATTTGCAAGAGTACGAGCACACGAGACGGATATAGTCCTCCACCTCCACACTCAAGAAGACGAGACGATGAGAGGGAGAGAGAGAGAGAGAGTTGGAAAATGTACGCTTCCAGTATCTCCATGTTGTGATACATTATCTTGTGATAGAGCCACGTTCCCTCTACACAGTTAGAGGAAAGAGACTCATGTTGAGAAATAAAACGAAAAAAAAAATCCTCCACACATCGACATTTGCTATTTCACATTTTTGATTAGAATCCTTATGATACTTTCCCATTATTTATTGTACTATGCTTCCTTCACCAAGAAAAAAAAGAGGAACAAGGACTCAACCCCCTACCCCATTTTTTATATCCAGGGAACTCCAGAATAGGAACAAAGTCTTGAGAGACGGCTAAAAAGAAAATATTCAAGGAGCGAGAACATTTCAGTTCAACTTGAATTGAAACAGCTTGAGACATATTCAAATCAAGTCTAGAAAAAAAAGCAAAGCAGAATGGTGATGGTGGTGGCTAGGTTGTTTAAGTATTTTCCAAAAATCTCATTTCTCCATCCAACAAGAGTGACACATTTTTTTTCCTCTTTCTCTTTCTCTTTCTCCATATAATAGACAGAAACTGTATTGAGATACGAGAGAGAGAGAGAGAGAGAGAGAGACTGGAAATTGATTCTGGAGGATGCTCTCGGGGAAAAGAAAGATTCGCAATGCATCAAAATGTGACCCACACTACATATGTACATGATGTATGTACTAAAACACACATCTTTATCATGTACAACTATTTCATTACATACAATTTTTCTTTTTTCAAACATAACATACAGACACTCTTATTGTAACTGTGCCAATGTGGTTGGTTCCCTTGATGTTCATGTTCAGTTGAATTGTCAGTATAAAAAAAATTATTTATTAGGAAATGAAATACATAACTATATATATTTTTTTATTCAAATTTAGTGGGAAAATGAGAATAATATTCTCAAATACATGGATAACGTACATGTATAAAAAAAGAATACTTTAATTGGTTTGGTGAATATAAATATTTCTTTTTGATATCATCATCAAAGCTTCACAAAACTCAAGTTTATTTTTTTTGACTACCTTTACATTATGAAAAATTCCAAATTCTTGAATATTTTTTATTTTAATCTACTCCTTCCCCACTCCCCTCTCTTTTTTTTCTCATATATATTTTTTTTTTTCAATGTAAAATAAAAAGAAGAGTCAAGAGATGAAAAGTACTAGAGTGGAGTCAATACAAGACTATCCATGACTTGATGTGAGTGTGTGTAAACCAAGCATGAACATGGTAATCCCAACGGCTGTCTACTATCGTCAAAGAAGAGAGTGGGGGGGGGGGGGTAGTAGTGTTCAAGAAAGCTATTTAAACTGTAAAGGCAAGAGAGGAGAGAGAAAAAGGTTTCATAAGATTAGACGATGAATTTTCAAATTCTAGAGACCTAGAAAAGAAAAAAAAGTATTTGATATCTTCATGTAAATCTAATGGGAGAATTTATATATATATATATATATAGATGTAAAAGTTATACACATAAAATAAATTTCATGGCTATGGAATTTATCAATAACCCTTTTCCCCCTTTTTTTGTACAATTTATTTTCAAACTAAATTCTCAAATTTACACTCATCCATGTTTTTCATCTTGTTTTGGTATCTCTCCATGGGAGGGATAAAAAAAATATTGGAGTGAAATAATTCAATTGACTGTAAGAAAATGAGGAATATAAAAAACTACAAAGTTTGTACAAAATCCTCCTTTCTCCGTAGGAAGTAAAACGGGGGAGTAACAAAGTAAGAGAAAGTGAGTCAGCTGGTGACTTTATTGATGCGTGGATGTAAGATGGAGAATCGTTTAAAATTAAATTGTCAATTTGTAATTTGGCGGAAAGAAAATAAAGGGAGAGAATTCTATTCATTAAATATGTATGTGTAAAAAAAAAGGTAACATTACGTAATATGCAGTGTAGTAGGAGTTAGTCACATCTTGAAAGTGTGTACAGGTTCTTGATGAAAAATGAATTAGTTCCAGAACCAAGTTTGACATTAAATCGTTTTTTAAGAGAAAAAAAAGAAGCTAAATGTAATTTTCTTGATATAATCTCATTTCTATAGAGCTGAGAAAGAATTTTCTAGTTGTTTCCGTGAAAAAATTGTCAAATATGCAATCTTAACATGAATAAATGAGTCGTCTTCGTCATCATCTCGTCATTTCCATCTTCCTTGTCATTCTCATCCTCAATCCACTCTCTCTCTCTTTTCGTTACTCCTTGAATGTGTCTCAAGAATTTCAAAGATTCCTTTAGAAATATAAAAAGAGAGAGAGAGAGAAAGCTCGAGAAAGGAATTCATTTAGAAGAGGAGGAGAAAAGAGAGGAGAGTCTAAATACTGTGAGGAGATAAATAAAGACAAGAAAAAGGTGGGTTGATGATATGAAGGATGAAAGGAGAATGAGGCCATTTCAATTATTTACAGCTTTCAAAAACTACAAACGTAAGATATAAGAGAGAGGGTGGAAGCTTTACTTCAAAAAAAAGATGACGTTCTCCATTAGACATCCATCCCCTCATTTCTATATCCCTTAACACTCAATTTTCAATTACAAAAGACTTTTTATTCATTCCCTTGATTCAAGTCCAAGTCCCCATCCCCCCATACTTTCACTTTCTCCCTTTGTCTCCCAGAGCTGGTGGAATATGGAAAATGAATAGTTGACGTATGATGTATGACGTGTACATACCAAAAACGCTCATAGTTTTATCTCTCATGTCCACTCATTCAGGCCATTCTCATCTCAACGAGCCAATGGTGAAAGTAACGTTGAGTTTGGACTAAAGCTTAGTGTCATATGATGGACTAGGGTCCCTCCTAGCATTCATGTCCATGATATTCAATTTATAGATTCAAACTGGACTACCCATTATATTGTGTAGTTTGTAGTGAATTGACTAAGCAATGTTTTCTCTCTCTTTCCACTACATTTTGTTTTTTGTCCAGTAGTATAGTCCTTGTCGCTACCGCATACAAGTTGAAAAAAATATCCATCATTTGCCAAACCATAAAAAAGGCTTGATATAGAAAGTTGATAAATATAAAAAAAGTCCAAGAGAAAAAAAACCCCGGAGAAAGGAGGACGTCAATCTTTTTCTGACTCTATAGGCAACACAGAGAGAGAGCGTTGGGCAGTAGGGCTGGTGGATAGAGGTAGACAGGCCGAGAGAGCGAGAGAGGGAGGAGAAAAAAAATGAACATGAGGAATGATAGTTCTCAACACTTACATTTTTCACCTGTGTGACAGCTTTCTCCTTCCACTTTTACTTTCACGTCCACTACTCTCTCTCTCTCTCTCCGTCTGCATCACCTACCTTCTCCATTCCTCTAGATTATTGGCATTGGAATAAAGTTGAGTGGAGAGGGAGAGAGAGAAGCAAGTGGTCACTTTGTTAGAGGGAAAGAGCAAGTTGTGTCAGCTCCTTCCTAATATTTCAGACCCAACTACCACCATAGCACACACAACCATTTTTTTTACCATGAGGCTAATCATAGGCTATCTTACTCACTTTCTCTCTCCAGTTTTTGAACAACAAGAACGTTAAAGGAAGAAAATGGACAAAATAAATTCTGTATTCTATGTCATTCCATGTACACAGATACATACACAAAAAAAACTCACTATGACTGTTAACATGGTAGGAGACGAGACAGGGAAAAAAATACATAAAAAAAGGAAATGGGCTCACAAAAAAAAACTCTCGCCTTGTTCAACTTGAAGAGATTCTAATGGATGGCAATATGTACAAGGAGGAGATGACTAGAGTTGAGGAGGGAAGGAGAATGGAAGGGAAAATAATTAAATAATTTTTCATCCCATCAGCTTCCCTTCCCTACAATGAAAATAACATACATGAGAATCACACACACACACCCAAAAAGACAGTGAGGAATATAAGAGAGAGTTTTTTTTGGAGTTTTAGTTTTTATTACAAAAAACATTCATGACGTCACTCATGTGGTTTTTCCTAGCCAAAACCACGAGGAAGGACATATGTACATGATCCACAGTAATAAAACATTAAGAACTTGAGGATATTATAGTACATCATCTATACAGTTTTTTTTTTCTCTCTCTCTCTCTCTCTGTGGTATATAGTCAAATGATATAGTGTCCAAAGTAGGGGATAGGGGGGTGAATTAAAAAAGTTTTCTCTTTCTCTTTCTCTCATCTCATCTTGCATGTATTTTAAATGTAAGCGGACTACCCCCATAAATTTATAGAAAGAGAAAGTATACATGACATGAGACTATAGTCATAACCCAAATTCTCATCAACAGAGAAAGTTTTCTCTTTTGTTGAACAAATTCATATGGAGAGTTTAAACTCAATTTATTATCAGTCATGTTCTCTCCATCAACCACTCCAATTACGATTAAGTAATGACAATGACTCCCAAAAAAAATATAATAAATGGATTATAGATTTTTGTTTCTTCTAGACTCTAGACAATGAGATAAGCGAGTAATTTCTCATGCTCTCTCTCTCTCAGTTAAATTCATGCATGTTTAATATTAAAGACTGTGTGTGTATGTGTGCTATGAAATTTTCTTAATATAATTTGTACACGGAGCAATAATTTTTGCACAAGTTTAATTTTGTGCTGACAATATTAAAATACAAGGAAAAGTCAAGGAGGTGAATGTAGAGGATAATTATGATTATTTAATTTTTTTTCTCTTCCTCTTGTAGTTCTCATAGATTATACAGAATCATGCCATTATATTTTTTTGACTTGCTTTTTTTAAACATAGAAAATGTATTATGGATTCAAGATGATGCCTAGAACCTTAGAGTGAATGAAGAGAGAAGAAAAAAATTGTACATTTTCACATTTTCTTAATGACATGGTAATGAGGATGGAAAAGTGGAGAAATTTTTTTTTCCTCGAGAGTTGGTCTATATATTTATGTTAAAAAAAATAAAATCTATGGGAATTGTACACTACAAATTTCACGCTTAAATAAACCCATTTGGTCTCTCTCTCTCTCTCTTGAGTCCTCATGTTGACTACAGACTAGAGGCGGGGCACGTGGGTTGTGACGAGAGGGAAAAAAAGTACGAGAGAGGGGCTTTGAGGAAGGAGTGAGTGCAGTAGTGGTATGATGCCGACCAAAACATTATTTATTTATTTATGAGTTGGAAGGAAGAAAAAGAAGGAGAAAAGAATATGAGATGTGTGTGGTTATATAACATGATATAAAAAATTTATATGAGATCCTATTCAACCATCTCCTCCTCATCTCATGTTCAACTTGAATGTAAAGCCTTAACTAACTTTTTCTTCAATGTTAGGCCCTTTAAAGCTTGTACCTTAAAAAATAGTGAAGGAAAAAGCCATATGTACATGTCTTCTCTTTCATGGCCCAGGTTCCTTGAATTGAAAATATAAAGATAGGTTCTCCAGGTTCACATGACATTCATAAAGTCTATTCTTATTTTTACACGCCTCTCTCTCTCTCATACAATGTGTATACTTTATATTATAAGACATAGGGAGCATGTTGAGCCAGTGAAATATAAAAAATAGGAGACCATTTTCACGTAGGAATGATAGCCAAGCAAAACTTGAGTCTCTCTCTAAACTCTTACCTTATTTTTTTCTCTCTTTAGTCTCCCTCTCTTTTTTCAGGGTATTTTACGAGTATGCGTTCGCTCAGCATCTTGACAAGATTCAACTTGCGCTATTTTAGTTTTTAAGAATAGCAAAAAAAAAAATTCATCGTCTTGTGGCTGTTGGAAGGTGAGAGGCTCTTTAGTGTAGACAATTATTTCATATATTCTTCATCCTGTATAGTATATTTGTAACATAACCAGCATTAAAAAACGAGTGTGTGATGCGTTCTATTCCTTTTTTTGTAGAATAAAATTCTATTTAAGTACATGCCAAAGAACTAAATGTAAAAAAGTTTTTTTTTTTTGTTTTTTTTCACTATCCACTTGATTCTACAGATGTGTGAGGGTGTGTGTGTGTACAATACTGGACATGAAATGGCTTTGCCTGCCGGTTACCTCAGGGCTCTTCATCTCTTGTCGATTCGTCGTCTCGGGCACCAAAATAACACCATAAGAAAACAAAAAAGAAAGTCTCTCTTTCTCTTTCTTTTCTATTCTTTCCTTTGTTCTGATACTTGCCCAGAGTTTTTTTTTCGCTTTCTCTTCTTCCTCCTTCCCTTCTTTCTCTCACTCTCATGATAAATCGTTGTTGGTCCAAGGATTTAGCTGTTTTATCCAAGTTTATACTTTTCACGATTTGATCTTGTACGTGTACGTAAGTAATACTGAGGGGGGGAGGGAGGGGGTATGATACTTTTTTCGTGTTACCCTCCTTTTCATCCTTTACCACTTGCTCACTTTCACTCTCACTCTACACACATTAGGCTTTCATCTAACTCGGCCTATTGTCATCCATTCCTCTCTTTTTTTATCTTTTTTTTTTCTTCTTTTTATACTTGCTCTTCTCTTTGGTGCCTATACAAGATTATATTTAGTTTTAAAAGAACTTGTCACTCTCTTCCTTCACACACAACATTTTGTCCCACTTGACCACCCTATGAAAAAATAACCCTCATACATAGAAATGGTACCCCATACAATTTGTATGGGAACCATTTCTTTTTATACTTTTGACCATTCTCAAAACACTTTTCTTTTCTCATTTTTGTGTGTCTCCCTTCATTTTTTATTAAAACTTATACCCTCCACAATATTTCATAGACCATTTTCTTTATTTTTTATTACGCTTTTTTTATTAATCGTTTTGCCACGCTTTTGTACAATGAAATAGCCTGGGGCTTTGATTTACTCTAAATTAAATGCGTGCGTTGTGTATAAAATAAGCTATGTATAAAATAGCTGTATATTGTATTTTAATAAAAGTGTCTTCTGACTGCGTTTTATCTGTATTTTATTTTATTTCAAAAAAATTAAATATTAACTAGAATTTTATTTTATTTTTATTTATAAAAGTGTATTACATTTTGTTAGTTATTCTACGTGTTGAATTAGATTGTCATTGTAGAGAGAAAGTGGGGTAAGAAATGATCATAATTCAAGGATGACTTGTGTACAATTTGTTTTGGAGATGGTTGGAAAAAGAATATCATTTCATGCAATCCCAGTCTTTTGTCGTGTGTAAAAAAGTCACAAAACAAAAAAAAAAGAGAGAGGAGAGAATCAAGAGGCCGTCAAATGAAATCCCAAATCCCAAGCCAAGCATGGATCACAACTCACAAGATGCACCACCTCCTTGTTCCTCCTCGTCCTCTGTATGAAAAAAATAGAATCAAGAAATCTTTATCATCATCTGTCACCTCAAGAGAACAAGAGAGAGATCAATAGGATCAAGATGAAAATGTAAGCTGGTGTTGTCGCCAGATTTTTTTTTTATCTGTTGAAAATTTCTCTTGCTCGTCTTCTTCCTATTTATCTTGCCCACCAAAAACTCTTTTCTCTTCCATTTGCCCCTGTCTGTAGCACTCTGAAGCAAATGAAGGATTTATAACCGTCCCACTCATGCGAATCAATTTTTTTTTCTCTTGACGACAAACATCATTTTCCATTTCCTCATCCTTTTTGTCTCTTGGCCATTACTTTCTCTCTCTCTCTCTCTATTATCTGTATGTCCATAGGAGAGATATTGGGGAGGTTATGGGATGGCCTTGTGATTGTGAGTTGTGAGACTTTTATTGTGTGCGTTCAATGAAAATTCATTTAGGTAAAATTTCTATAGAAAATTCCCTTGGAATTATTACTTTATTAAATATTAAATTCTCTTCCTCTCTCTCTCTCTCATAAATCATGAGTAATGATCCGCTTAAAAATAGTTGAAAATATGGGACATTATAATTTGTAAAAGTTTTAGTCTGAAACAAATCAATCCTCAATAATTTGTTCATTTTAAACTTTTCAAATTAAAACCTCATTTTAATATGGCTGCCAATACACTTCATTCAGACTTTGGGTGAAAGTACATTAAATTTCAAAACTCAAACATGAGGTACAAAATTGAATTGACAAGTTATTAGGCAGAACAAAAAGTTATTTAAAACAAAAGAATATTTTGTAAAAAGGAGAAGCTCAGTAATTTCATAAATCAAAATTGTACAAAAGAATGAGAAGCCTAAGTACCTTGTACCTTGTGACTTTCACTTTTAATTCCATATTCAACTTCCATACCCACTTCACTCTTAAAAGAGAAAGTAGAGAGAAGGGAGGCGGTGAGAGAGAAATGAGGAGGGAGATGATATTAATTATTCATATGAGGGAAAGAATTTAGTAAATTTAAACTCGATGAAAAGATAAAGATTAATACATTTTTGCTTATATGGATAATAATCAATATAATTTTTGGAGGGGCATATAAAATGTCTACACAGAACAAAAAACTTGCTTGTCGTCTGTACGACATAATTAGTAAGACTCGCAACCAATTACTTGCTGTCACTGAGAGTGAGAGGGAGCATGTCTATGAAGAGAGAGAGAGAGAGAGAGAGAAGGAGGGGATACATGGGGAGAGTCAATGAGGATTTTCTCAAGCAGAATGACATGAACCGACAGGGAGTCACCAGGTCACAAAGCTTCTTAGTTTTCTACATAGAAAACTAAAGCCTAACATACGGTTGTAGGTATAAATACGTAAAAGAAAATGCCTTAAAATAGTCCACCTCTCTTCTTTCAATATATTGACATAGAGCAATTGGCACTTCTTGGTATTTCATCCAGTTGGCAAAAGAACAAGGTAGAGAGATATGCTCAAGTTATAGTCAATAGGAATCTCCACACATTCCTTGTCTTTTTCATGTTAGCAACTCTAAGAAGAAGAAGAAGAGTCAATTGAGAAAAAAAAAATTAAAGAGGGAATCTTTTGCGATTCGATTAAAGTGTCTTTTAATTTGACAAGACTCTCGCTCTCTCTCTCTCTCATTTCATGCTCATCGGATGCTCGAGAAACACTCTTTTCTCTCTCTCTCTCTCTCGATGAAAACTTGTCACTCAGACCTGACAAAAAATAATTACTCTCTGGAGCAGGGGCTGGCACAAGCCCTAGAAAAAGAAGATTCTCAGTCGTATCTGTACTTAGAATGTAACCCAAGTAAGATCATGATCATGGTCAGGTATCTACTGGTATGTACAATAATGTATTTGTGTATGTATGGAATGAAATGGAGCTATGGGCATGGATGTGTCCTTTTCAATTTCAAACTGATCGTCAGTATTTCAATCGTGAGTATTAGTTGCTGCCTGGCTGAAGGGCGGGGAGAGGAGAAAAGATGGATTGACCTGGTGAGCGTCGAGGCAAGGGGAGCGAATTGCAAAGAAGATGGACGAGAATACGTCTTAGTTCATGAACGAGAAGTGGTGAGTACTATTTTTACGTTGAATTTCCTCTATAGACACACCATCTCTCTCTCTCTCTCTCTCTCGCTTGAGTCTCATTCTTTATTCCGATAGAATATATTTTTTTTGTGTACAAACTACATCTATAAACTTTGTCAGATGCTGTTGAATCAAGGAAAATTTTCAACTAATTAACATTCATTTACTTTACAAAAGTTTATTTCTCTCTCTTTAGTTTAGCTCATAGAAACAAATAACTAGTAGATTTTGTACCATCAAGTGAGTTAATTTGATACAATTTTATTTTTACTCCATTTATTTTTGTTAAAATTTTACAAATTTTTTAGTTTGTTTTGACATTAGAAGAATGACTGGATAATATTATCTTGAATGATAAATAACTACTCGTAGACATGTCTAAGACTTATAGTTAAATTTAACCAATCATATTAAAAGTTATTGAGAATAAATAGGTAGTTAAGTTGAGACAACAGTGAATAAAAAGAACCAATTTTATTTTTCATTTGTGAATAAAAACTCGTTTTTCAATATGCGTCCACTTCAAGGCACGTGCTTTGCATGGAATGAAAAACTGAATGAAGATACTAAAATAACTTTTTTTTCACTGCCTTAGTTAACGGTCTATACGGTACATGTATAAAAAAAATTTCATTTCATTTTTCACAAGGGATAATTGTCACATCACTCAAGGATCATCGTACCTTGTCTGAGTGTCAGGTTGTAATTTAAAATCTAAAGTAAAAAAAATAGAGAGAGAGAGAGAGAGGAAAGAATAAGAGTAAGTATTTTATGCAGAATGGGAGAGAATAGACAAGGCAGGCTAATTTAGCATGAGACTCTTCAAGTTGAACTTGTGGAGCTGTGAGATTGTTTACATAGTTTACACTCTCGACTTTTGCAGGGGGCAACTGAAGGAAATTTCGGATTGCATCAAGTGAGTCGAGTAGAGAAAATAAAATGGTTCTACATTAGTATTCAGACGAGGGAACAAACTGTGTGGAGCACTCAACTGCTCCTTTATTCCACTTTTATTCTAGTTTACACTCTCTACCCCTTACACAACACACACACACACAGACTCGAGTGTGACGCATGAGTTTTTTCACACATAAATACATATATAACATTTTTCTCTTTATTATATTTCTTCCACCAGATACACAGATATAGTCAATTTTGTCCTCTAAAATCTCCAAGAATTTGTCACACATTGCTTTTCCTCTTCTTTTTAACTAAATATCTTTTACACTTTACATGGATAACATCATTAATGCTAAACTCAAATTTTTGTATTTACAAATGTATAAAATATATACAACAAAATGACTCCAGATTATCAAGAATTGGCAAAAGAATTTTAACAAGGTCAAGTGCTCCTCTTAACGTTACTTGTACAGAAAAAAAAGAAGTAACTTTTTCGTTTTTTTTTCTCTTGTCTATTTAATTGTACAGATATTTCCGGGTAAACAAAAAAAAACCAATTTTTTTTGTCTCTACTTCTTCCACAGATAATAAAGAAAGAGACAATTATTTACACTACAAAAGTTGTCACATGGTTCATGAATTTTAGATTGTAGAGATACGTTGAGAGTAGAATTTTCTATTAGATTTTTGTGATAAGGAGATGATGGTTGATTAAGTGACAAATTAGCATAGAATATTGAAAAATAATGTTTGTTACATGAGACAAGGAATGGGAGGGGAGAGGAGAGGGGGGAGTGTGGAGACAAAGGATGATAAAAACCATCTTTTCTCTGTCTCTCTCTAGAAAAGTCCAGAACACACACACTCTCTCTCTCTCTCGTGCTCATCGTCCATAGACGGTAGACTGTATGATGACGTCGTTATTTCTTTTATAGCACCCTAAATATATATTCATGTATTTATAGAGTACTTCATGACAGACATTATATTATAGTAATGTTATTATGTGAGATATATATGTACATCTATATTTTCCACCAAATAACTCACACTAAGATAATATCCCCCCACTTTCTCTCTCTCTCCTTTTTTGGTCTGTCTCTGGTCTTTGTGTTAAAGCGATGATGCGATGGTGAGAAAAAGAAGAAGAAAAAAATTTTTCTTTTTTTATTGCCCAATACTTTATTTCATTTCGGATTTCTTTCTCCCATTTATTGAAGCCATTGGACTTACCTCACTATACACAAGACGGCATCCAAATTTTTTTTACTTGTGTGTGTATGTGTGTGTGTATATACATGTAAAAGAAACTTATGGTGGGACTACTTTCTCCAGAGTATAATAATAATGGAGAAAGGGTGAAAAAGAAATATTCCCTCTCTCTCTTACAAGCACAGACTTGAATGGGAGTATAAAATGGTTCAAGTTGGACAATGAATTCTTCTTCTTTTTTTCTTTGACTCTGACAAAGTCATACTAACATGTGGATTTAATAAGTTATATTATCCTAATAAAAAATACTTTTAGAGAAAAGAAAAGTTTAAAAGTTTAAAAAAATTTTACCATCATTTCATACTTGTACAAGTTTTTTTTTATATACATGATCAACAGTCTATAAAAAATATGACATAGTTTTTTCTTTCTTCTCTTTTTTTTAGTCATAAAATGTAGGTTACATGTCAAGTCTATGACATTTTTTTTCAGTTAAATTTTTTTTAAAGTTTTCTTCTAGAGAAATCTATTTTCATTTTAATATCATTGATTGATATTTTAATATGACATACGAGTACATCTAGTTAATTGAAATTTTTGTGAATTAATTGTCATAAATAAAAAGACAAGTTTTTTGTAAATTAAAAATAAATTTTTAGAAAATAAAGAAAAATATGAATAATTATACTGAATAATGAATTTTGAAACGTAAGAAACAAGAATATAAATTGAATTTTATGATAATTTTCTTTTTTCATAAAAAAAGAGAAAGAAATATCAAATGAATTACATTAAGATACATTTCATTCCAGAGAGAAGATTGAAATTTTTCTTTGCAGTTTTATTTTAATGGTAACAGTTTTTTTTAAACATTATTATTAATGTAGACGAGAGACTAGTTGGATGAAAAAGGAACATTTTGTCTGGCATCCTGAAGAAGATGGAGAAGAAGCGGATTCTTGATATTTTTTTTATTCTCCTTCCGTTGTTTGGTATTCATGATGATGAGAGAGGTAAAGTAGAGAGAGAGATGTATGGTTTATATTTTTTTGTCTGCATGTGTAGGGTCTCTATACTTAAAGCTTTGGTTTCATGGCACACGTGCATGAATTGTGAATAAAATCCGTCTTTTATCCCACCGTCTCTGTCTTTGTCTCGTTCCTTGTTACCAAGTAAAGTACATGGATAAAATTGTTCTTTGGTTTCTCTCTCCATGAACAATAAATTCATTTAAGCATTAGTAACTTTGATTTATGACTTTTTTTTTGTCTTACCAACCTCCCAGCTGGAGTATCTGTACACTAAAAGAAAAACTACAAGTCTGGGTTGTAGTAATTTTTGTACATATTTTTATATATAAAGAGAGAGAGAGAGAGAAGCATTTCTTGTCTCATGTACAGACACAACTTGTAACTCTTTTTTCCTCTTCTTGCCTTGTCCTCAAGATAAATTGATTCCGCGTATTCCTACTGTAGTGGAACAAAGTTGTAGAGGTATGGCAGAAAACTTTCTTTTTTTTATTTCTCTTGCATATTTAAACTTAAACCCATTCCTCCATGATACCAATTTCTCTTTTCTCTCTCTCTCTCTCAAAATTAAAATAGTTTTTGCTATTTCCTTCATTATTCTTACCCATAAAAAAAATCACTCCTATTTTTTTCTATTTGGTTTTAAAGTCAAGACAAAAAAAAGTCAATTTGTAACACAACTTTGTGATGTCTTTTGCAAGAGTAAAAGAACTTTTTTTAAGAGTGAGTTTAGTCAAAAGCTTAATTATATTTTTGTGTGTGTAATGTAAGGAAAAGAAATAGTTTATTTTACAAATTTATTTTTTTTTTAAAAAAAAAGTCTATTAAGACCATGACGTTCATTAAATACTCTGTTAAATTATTTCCTCCGTTTACCACCAACTTGGCTCAAGCTTCACCATTCAAAATATAAATAAATATATGTTGGGAAACCTCCGTACTGTTTTACGACCACAAATGAGTTTTATTGTACATTATATAAAATATACAAAACGGTGTGTGTGTGTGAGAGGAATGAGTGGCCATTCGAAATTACTTGTGTCTTTTGTATCTTCAACATTATGCACTATCACTTCCATATAAAAAAAAACTTTGCTCATCATGTCCGACTGTTGAATGACTAAAATGAAGATGGATATTCAGATATTATTTTCTGAAATGTTTTATGCACAAGTTTGTAATGATAGTTTGAAACAATATGGAGAAAGGCTGTGTTCCACAAAAAAAAACATTTTTTTTTGTGGATTTTATAAAAGCTACAAGTTCTGTCTCTCTCTTGCTGAGAAGCTTCAAAAAATATACATGAAGAGGAGAGGAGGGGAAGGAAGAATTTGTGTGAAATAAATTTAGTAATAAATTACAAAAAAAACCACTGGATATTGTTCCAAAGTGAAATATTATAATGGTAATGCCGGAAGGATGACGTCAGAAAAATTGTAATTATAGGACAAGGAGAAAGTAGAGAGAGAGGGAAATAGAGTGTACAAGTATCAACTTATACTGACTTACTTTCACTTGACATGTTATATATATATATATTACACTGGTATAAAATGTATATAAAATAAAGAGAAAGTAAAAAATGTTGTCAACTGAACAAAATGAGAGAGAGAGAGGGAGAAGAAGACGGAATGAAGATTTGAAAATCTTTTTTTAAAAGAGGGGATCTACATGAGATAGACTTTCTCCTTTCTCCTCTTGTACAAAAAAGAAAGGAAATAGAGAAGATAGCTAAGCCATTAATGTAAAGTATTCATGTCATACTTTTTTGTATCAGGGGACCTCATTGGTGAAGAAAACGCACGCACATACACACTCACTCCATTAAAAACCGTCCAGCTGGAAACTAACAGAGTGTGAACATTTCCTCTCTTTATTGCCATATTTAAAATGAACAAATACATGCAAATCTACACTCTCTGTTTTTTTCTCCATGTCCTCCTCTAGTTTTACATTACAACTGAGAGAGAGAGAGAGAGAAGAGAAAACTCTCAAGACAAAATTCAGTTGAGAACAAAATTACAAAATGCCTAAAAGGGAATAAATGTACATGTATATTAAAGGGATGACATATGTTAAAACATTTCAAGATGATACTCTTATATAAAAAAAAGATAATATAACTTCCTTCCTCTTTTCTTCTACTACAATGATTTCCATCCCTTTCTCTCCAATTTTCACTACCCACTGAGTCACTGAGCTTAAAATGAATCAAAAAAAAAATGGGGGGGGTATAAATGCCACAACTAAAGTAGAGTCAAAAAATTCAACTCAATTTCTGTGACAATTCAACTTTTAACCTTTTATTCTCCTTTATTTAATTTTTTTATTACATTTTATACATGAAAACCATTTCAACCGTGATCATGACAAAGAGATTTTTTTTTGTATTTGGGTCACTTTGAAAATATAAATTTGGAACAATGAACTTGTTATACTTGTACTACGTGTAAATTGTTTTTTAAAATGTTGCTTTCTATTTTTTTAGACAAAAGTCAAATTAATTATTTTTTTTAAAAAAAACTTGCCAATTAACTTACAATTGCATGTATATTGTATTCTATTTGAATTTCAAAACTTTTTTTTTTAAAAAAAACAATTCAAGTGTTACCTGAGATGAAAGTAATAGAAAAGGTATTTTGTATTATAATATTTTATATTAGCATATAAGTTACAAAAATAAATAAAATAAAATATAAAAAAAAGTTGAAATCTGAGAAAACAAAAGTAAACAAAAAAAAAAGAAAGTTTCTAAACTGTAATGTTGATATACTGTAAAAAAATACTTTCTCTTTATTTGCTTACTTGACTCTAAAGACTCAAATAAAAACGACAAAGAGATTCTTTTTTTTTCTCAAAGAGAAAGTTACCAAAGTTGACAGATAAAGTGTTGGTATTGACATAAAATAGACTTTTTTTCTCGTATTCTCATTTTATGATGACAAAAGACAAGAGAAAGTTGGTTGTTTGAAACATGACAATTACCAGAGTAGAGTATATAGTATTGTTTTTTTGGGAGGGGAGAGGGGTGAAAAATTTCATTGGATTTGTAACCTAAACCTTTGTCAGAGTTTTTCCAAGAATAAAAAAGAAAGTTGAAAAAAAAAATTTGTCTCTCGTGATAAAACTTGTTGTGAGATATTTGTACCATGAAAAAAAGTCATCTTATTTGTTTCTCTTTTCTTTCTCTCCATCGTTTTCTCAGTAAAGTGAGTAATATTAACGTGACGTCCAAAAAGGATTCGAGGAAATGAATCCGAGAAAATAAATAAAAAAGAACAACCGAGTCAAATTACATTGTCCCACACCCATAATTACCAACAATAAAGTTACACCTGTGGGGATTAAAGAGAGAGAGAGAGAAAAATTGGGCTTTAGAAAAATAGCATAAAAAAGATTACAATCACGTGACAATATCCACATAACAATACATAATGGCTTCTACTTTGCATGAAAAGAGAAAGGAACACCTGTTGGCGATCATAAGATTTGTAATGTTAAAAGGAAATGGGTAGACAAGAGTACAAAGTGCATGTTTTGCCTCATTTTTCAAAAAATATTTATTACTCTCACAATGAACCCATAGTTTGGGATTGACAAGAATGAAAAGAGAAAGTGGAAATGAGTTTGTGACACAAAAAAAAGAAAAGGATTTTCATCGAGACGATCAATGAGGATAAGTCATTGCTTTACTTTTACTCTCACATATTAAGTTAATACTCTCCCAAAAAAAGAAAGTAACTTTCTCCCTCTCTCTCTCTCTGTACTGTACTGCACTGACGTCAAATGATGAGAAGAAAGAGACGCCTAGTTATGGAAATTGTTGTACATTGAAGGAACAAGGAGAAAAACAAGGAGACAAGAAGAAGATGAGGAGAGACTATTGTGTCAATATTTTCAATTTACATGAGTCGCTAAGCTATTGTGAATCCTCATTGTGACTCGTAAAACTCGACAATATTGAAAACGAAGCTCTGAATTAAAGTTCATCTTGAGCCTACCCTGAATTACATGGAACCTTTTAGTCTCCCTCACTCGTTTTCCCCTTTCACACAAAACACAGAGCCAGCTTTTTCTTGTCCTTGTCACTAAAAGTCTGTACAGACTAATGTTCCTCTATAACCTTATATAAGAAATAAACTTTTTTTTGGAGAATCTGTAATGTACAAACACACACACACACAATATTATCACCCTTTTTGTCCTCTTGTCCCAGGTCGTAGTTACATTTTTTTTGTATAGTGTCTCTTATAAGACTTGTACATGTTACAATGCTAATTTATTTACATAGGCCTTGCCGTCAACGTTTTTTTAGTACCCAGGAAGGCCAAACCATTTCCTCGACTCTGAAAAAATGTTAAAATGTACAATGCAAAAAAGAAAAACCTTTCTCTCTGACACTATAAACTTTTTCTTGGGTTTTCAGACAAAGAGAAAAAAAAATATTTCTTTGTATTCATACCATGACACATGCCTCTCTTCTCTTTTGAAGCTTACCACAGTAAATTTTAACTAGCTCAAGAAATATATATCCTCTCCTCCCTCCTCCTCATAAAATCTAGTGCTTGGCTTCTTTTTTATTTCGTAAAATCTCAAGCTCTCTCTCTCTCTCTTTTCTCTCTTTTCTCTCTCAAGTCATATCAACCATCAACCAAATGTGACCAATCTAAGTTAACTGTCAATGGCATAAAAAAGAAGAAAGAGAATTTACTTATTTTCATGTCTAAGCATGTTGAAAAGTATTAAGTGTTTTTTTCTTAAGTTGAAAACATCATGAAGCAACTGTGACCCCCCTCACTCTTTATTTATGAAAATTGTTGAGAAGAAAATATAAATATTCATTCTCATTTATATGGAAAAAACATGTTTCACATCATCCCAACTAAAATTTACCTTGCTACATTTATAACGACTTTCTCTTCAAAAACAAAACAAAAACTTTTTTTTCTACAATTAGAATTTATATTATTTTTTACTCAAATCCTTATATTTCTTATTTTGAAAAAATCTTTTTCAATATTTACATGTAACATGATGTGAAAAGCTTAAATATTTTTTTAAAAAAGCCAAAAATTTTTTAATGGAACTCCACGTGTGTTGATTTTGACAATAAGCCGTTTTTATATATTGCGCCGAGGGATAGAACATAAGTACATACATACATATGTATATATCTTATTTTCCCACTAAAGCTATAGAGGATAGTGTCTGTAGACTTTACTCATAATATTTCCTGTTGCATCATCATCACTGGAAATCGGATTGGGGAGTGAAATGATGGAAAGGCGTGATAATCGTGTTGAGAAGCCACCAAAAAAATAAATGGAGGGAGAGTGTAATAGTAGAAGATAGGTGAAACAAAATATTGGTTGAAATCTGTTTGTTTTTTCTGAGCAAGCCGCAAATGTCAAAGAAATATGAGCTCCTTCCATTTCCATTCTATTTGATATTTTAGGGGAAAAAAAAATTCTACCAAACTAAAATAAGTGGAAACAAGCTTCTTTTCTATGTTTGTTCTTATTATGTAGTATATATATATACCGTATTTCTTTTTATAGAACACCCACTCATATTATCCTTGACAAACAAAAAAATATTTTAAGAATTATTTCTACTCCTACTCATCTCGTCCATACAACTCACGTACATTTACAGTACACATTTTCAACCCCCACCATAAAATACTAACCAAGTTAAATATAATACACCCCACGTTCCAATATGGGAAATACGGTAGACGTATAGACTAAAAAAATAAGATAGAGTAAGAATAGAAATTGTAAAGGTAATTTAGTGAAGGGATTTAGAACAAACACATTTATTTTTTCTAAATAAAATAGAGACTACCAATTTACACATTTACTTTAATATGTTTACACAATAAGATTATTTTGTTCTTGTTTTTTTTGTAAATAAAAAATAAACTGTCTTGTTCAGTCTCTCTCTCTCTCTCACTATAGAGAGAAAATGACTACATGGGGAATTTCCCACAGATATTCAATTTATTTTTAGTTGGAAAATCTTTCTGTGTCATTATTTTTGAATTGTTGTAACTATCTAGGCTGGAATATTCTGAGAATATTTTTTCTTTACTTTATTTTTTTCTCTCTCTCTCTCGATTGACTTGGAATTGCTAAAAAGAAAAATGATATTTTTTTTAGAAATTTTGTTTATACAATAAAATAAATAAAATAAAATATTTGTGTAAATTGTTGTCAAACTAAATAAATAATCAGAGACAAATAAGTAAAAAGATTAATTATGTTGATAATTTTCTTTGCGTAGAATGTTCCCCATTTATCATCATAATAATATTGAGTTCTGACAATGACAATGAGTTTTAGCTTTTGTAAATTGTTGAATAATTCCATGTAATTGAGTTAATGGGTAATAATAAACCGATTAATGACTCATTCTCTCTCAATTTAATTTACATTAGGAGTTTGAGCGAGATGAAGATAATTTAATTATTTCTTTCTCTCTCTCTCTCTCTCTCTCTCTTTCCTTTTTTTATACTTTCCTTAATGTTTCCAACTGCCAGCTCTACCATAGGAATTCTTTCTACATCTTGATCACTTTTTCTTTTCAACTCAAAGGGGAAAAAAAGAATTCAAGTGAGTGAATCAGACTCATTTTTAGTTCTCTTTCCTTTCTTGATAATCTCTTCCATTTTTTATGATGAAAGAAAGAACTTTCTTTTGAATTAGAAACTCAGTTCATTTCTTGACAATCAGAACCAATTATTTCATCATGTTGTCCACTACTAAAGACAAGTCTTTATAAGACAAGTTCATAATAGTTAGGGTAGAAATGAAAAAAAAAACATTTAAGGGAGAATACAAATGTATTTTATTGTTTTTTTGGTCAGAGTCACAAAATTTCAGTCATCAAATTGTCAGGCGTCAAGTGAAAGGTATTTCCATGTGAAAGTGCTCTTTCTTCAAGTTAAACTTTTGACCATAAATTTGACTGTACAAGAGAAGAAGAAGAGAAAAAAAAGATGGTTCTTCTACTTGTTCTTTTCCTCATTATTGAGGACGATGGATGGGAAGGGAAACAGCTTCTTTTTTTCTCAAACTCTCAACTCACAAGTTATCTTGTTATAATATAATATTTTTCTGTATATAAGACTAACTCTCATATCCATTCTCTCATGTCACCTCTCTCTCTCTCTCTTGTTTTGTAAAAAAACTCTTCAACTTTCTAAAACTTTTTAGGCATCATTTCATGGACTTGGAGACGACGACACCATTCATCACTCGTCCTGGGTCTCATCGTCAGAATCTCAGCCCTCAAGACGAGAGAATTTCAAAGTGTCTGTAAAGTGGAGCACCCATTGAGAAATGTAATGGGAATGATGAGCTGAGAATTTTTCAATCTCAAGAGAGAGAGAGAGAGAAAGTGAATGATCGGTAAAATTGTCCAAGTTGTTGAATACTTGAAAAAACTCAAATTGAAAACTTGAGAAGAATCAACATGATACGTATAATACTAATCTTGTTAAATTTAAATTTTACACTGTCGCTTTCTTGAAAAAAAATTGGAGAAATTTCTACTCAAAATCACTTCAAGTCATGTACAGGGTGACAAAAATTTGATTTTACAAATTAAAAGATTAAATTATTACAATTATTTCTTCCGTAAAAGCTCCAATACACCCCCGACTTCTATTTACAATTTTGGGTCTGACCCCCGACTTGTATCAGATGCCCGACGTCTATTGGGTACCCGACTTGTATTCTAAAATTCGATTTTCATAAAAACCGATTAAAAAACTATGGCAAACTCATACTAATTTTAAGCCGTTTGACCAAATATCCCAATATATCCCAACTTTATTGAATTTGACAAAATGAAATAGGTAATATTTATGTTATATAGGTGGAATTGTGGCAAGTGAC